>JAWQEG010004889.1:110000-145000 GCA_033782935.1 Petrolisthes cinctipes
ATTAATGGTTTACGATTTTCGAGTGTTAATTAATGAAGTGTCTGTGTCAGTGGCTCATTTGATCTGACTACTTACAGAAACAAGTTTGTAGCCGAGTAAAGGCCTCCATATATAGACTATCATTCATGCCTGCTCAAACTAGGTGACTGTGCAATCAATTACATTTGCCACACACACACACCAGCAAGAACACTAAGCAGTCACCACATATTATTATCATGCATCACTGTACAAGCGTGTGTGTGAATGACTCAAAACTTGTTGGATATGGTTCAGTCATTTGCGCAAACCACACACCACGGTTATGCCTGTACAACCACCTAGTTCGAGCAGGTATGATTGATAGTCTATGGAGACCTTTAATAAGAATACAGTTTGGACCCCTACCAGGCAGAGTTTCAAGTTTCAACCTTCACAGTAGACACACAATTAGTTGTTGGGCCGACTCACTCACTCACTCACTTGGGTCCATCACTACTATACCGTCACTTGGGCTTCTATACAGTTTCAAGCGACCATTACCACCGTCAGGAGGGATACATTACACGCTGTCTGCTGTTATAACTGACCTGCCAACAAGGTAAATAGAGATTCACACACATACACATGCTATCTTCAAATTACACACGCACAACCTTCAAATTACACACACACACACATTTTCAAATTACACACACACACACATTACCTTCAAATTACACACACACACACATTACCTGAAAATTAAACACACACACACACACACGCACACACACACATTACTTTCAAATTAAACACACACACGCACACACACACATTACTTTCAAATTAAACACACACACGCACACACACACATTACTTTCAAATTAAACACACACACACACACACACACACATTACTTTCAAATTACACACACACACACATTACCTTCAAGTTACACACACACACATTACCTTCAAATTAAACACACACACACACACACATTACCTTCAAATTAAACACACACACACACACACACACATTTTCAAATTACACACACACACACACGTAGCAATATTTATTAGTGGTTTCATTGTATATATTTTATTCCTTACATATTACTATAGACATTTTGATTTAATAATGTTCGTTGTATCACATGTAACCTGGATTTCATTCTTGGAGTAGACTGTGTTAGTTTTGTAGTCTGTGAAGTGTTAATTAAGGGGGTGCGGGAGGAGGGGACAGGTTTAGGGGGGGGGGGGACTGGGGGTGTGTGGGAATAGGGGGAAAGGCTTGGGGGGTGCGGGAGTAGGGGGACAGGCTTGGGGTGGGTAGAAAGCCTGTAACCTACTCCCGCACCCCCCTAAGCCTGTCTCCCTACTCCCCAAATCCCCCCAAGCCTGTTCCCCTACTCCCGCACCCCCCTAAATCCCCCCAAGCCTGTCCCCCTATTCCCGCACCCCCTTAAGATTAATTCTAAATATGGATAGGATTACCTTTGTGGATTGTAAGGCTTGGGGGGGGTTTAGGGGGGTGCGGGAGTAAAGGACAGGCTTGGGGGGGTTTGGGGGGTGCGGGAGTAGGGGGAAATGCTTGGGGGGAGGTTAGAGGGGTGCGGGAATAGGGGACAGGCTTTCTACCCCCCCCAAGCCTGTCCCCTTATTTCCCCCCGCCAATCCCCCCCCCCAAAGCCTGTCCCCTACTCCCGCACCCCCTTACTTTTTAATTAACCGGCTCCGGATATTGCTAGAGGCTGAGGGTAGTGATTTCCAAACCTTGATGGCTAATATTGACAACATTGTATCCAGGCCAAAGGAAACTGTCAGCTATATAATTTTGCGGATGCTAAGTTTGTTATGGCACCGTGACCTACTTAAGTTTTGGAAATGATGAGTGTACAGCCACAATATCCACCAACACTTCCCTTCCATCGTAGTAAATATCTTGGTAATAAAGAACAACACGTGTATGATTTTGCAGCACCTCATAGTAATAATCGAGGGGGTTGAGTTGACGTAAGGTGTTGTATGATAATATTTTGATATGATACTGATTTATTTGCACGATGGAAGTAAAGTGTGGGTGGTTATTTGATTGTGGCTGTACATTAGAAATGGAGCCGGCTGTACCAGGCTGACGTCTTGGTGTTGAAGTCACCACCCAGGATGAGGCTAGGTTTGTTTGATGATAAGCGTTGTAGTTGGAGAGAGTAATTGTCGGGAACATACCGTGAAGTTTGGGGGGGTATGTAATATCAAGATCTAGAATACCAGGTCTGCTCGTCAACTGTCACCCCACTGCGCATCTACGTCGATTGGCCCCCAAACTGAGGCTGCCCAAGTCTGTCAAATATGGGACGGGATAGTAGTCTCTATTATCGGGGTACATACGGGTCAATCCTAGCGGACCCTCGCATTTCAGTGACAAAAATGCCTTACTTTCTTGCCAAAATTCTTGGTTTAGACTTTGTGTAGGTGAATCGTTTTTGTTTCTAAAATTTCTTCAAAAGCATAGGTATCGAAAGTTCTCAGTGGAAGTTTTCGAGAAATTACAAATAGGACTAGAAATAGTGATGTGAAAAGAGCATATATACGGGAGAATTCCTTCCCTCTGCCCGCGTATAGAAAATGGAAGTATTTTAATCCTTACCTGACTCACCTTATCAAATCTTTTAAACACCCTCACCTCCAACACACACACACACACACACACACACACACACACATTTTTACATGTGTTGATATTTCTCAGTAGGGACAGTATAGAAAAAATAGATGATAATTTACTTTTCATATCTATTGTAGCTAATACAAACACCAAAATCTAATCAAATATAATTACATGGGCCATAACTAAGTCAAATAATGTATAATATTTAAGACTAAAATTAATACATAAATTAATACATAAAAACGACGGTGTCTGAATATGAACTATGTAACATTCAACTCAAATCAAGTGTGTGTGTGTGTGTGTGTTGGAGGCGGAGGTGTGAAGTGATTTGATAAGGATTAAAATATTCTCGTTTTCTATACACAGTCAGAATGAAGGTTTTCTCCTGTATATTTGCTATTTTCACAGCACAATTTCTATGCTTATATGTCATTTCTGGAAAACTTCTACTGAGAACTTTCGATACCTATACATATGAAGAAATTTTAGAAACAAAAACGATTCGCCTACATTGAGTCTAAGCCCTGAATTTTGGCAAGAAAGTTAGGCATTTTTGCCACCGAAATGAGAGGTCGCTAATATTAACCCTAATGTACCCCCACCATAGAGACTACTATTCCGTCCCATATTTGGTAGACAGAGAGCGGCCTCAGTTTGGGGGCCAATCGACGTCACCAGCCAGCAGGGCCCGATATGCGCCATGAGCAGAACCTGGTATTCTAGATCTTGTGTAATATATGTTAGCAATGGTAATGTGTTTTGTGTTCCCTATCCTAACGTTTATTGCTTGTATTTCTGTTATTGTGTGGTATAAGGGTTTTGATGTGAGTGTTTAGCTAATGTGTAGATAATTGATTTGTGTACAGCCACAATAAAATAACCACCAACACTTTCCTTCCGTCGTACAAATAAATCAGTATCATATCAAACTATAATCTTACAACACTTTACGTCAACTCAACCCCACATGTTGTTTTTTATTACCAAGATGGAAGGAAAGTGTTGGTGGATATTATTATTATTATTTATTTATTATTATTATGAGGTGCTGCAAAATCATACACGTGTTGTTCTTTATTACCAAGATATTTACTACGATGGAAGGAAAGTGTCGGTGGATATTATTATTATTATTTATTAGTATGAAGTTTTTGAGTGAAGGTGTGTTTTGTGTGGTGGGGTGTTTGGTGTCCTGGATCAGTGCTATGTGTATGTTGTTGTGAATGATAAAATGTGTAAGTTCGTCTTGTTTTGGTGTGATGCCGTCTCTGTTTATGTGTAAAATGTTTGTTATGTGAGTGGCTTCTGTTTGTGTGAGGTTGGGGATGGAGGGGAGGGAGGTAGGGATGGTGGTGGTGGTGGTGGTGGTGGTGGTGGAGATGGGGATAGGGATTGGTTTCATGAAATAGTTTGAAGGATTTACAAGTCCATCAGTTTACCCCCCAAAGAAGTGTTAAACACACACACATTACCTTCAAATTACACACACACATTATATTCAAATTACACACACACATTATATTCAAATTACACACACACCCATTTTCAAATTACACACACACACATTTTCAAATTACACACACACATTTTCAAATTACACACACACACATTATATTAAAATTACACACACACACATTTTCAAATTACACACACACACATTTTCAAATTACACACACACACATTTCTGGTATTGGTACAGCCACAATCAAATAATCACCAACACTTTCCTTCCATCACTCCAGGACAGCAGAGCTATAGATAGATAGATAGATAGATATCAACATTTAGTTTGCCTCTCCCTAGTGATATTTAATCAAAAAGTTATTTGAAAATTCCTGTACATGCCTTGAAATAAATTTACTCTTAATATTCTGTTTCCAGAAAATGTTTCTCATGATAGACAAACACATTAATTAGTGTCTCAAACTTCGCTGAATGTAAATGTAGTAAAATTCTTTTCATATATTTATATTATCTTTTCATCATGGTAACCTACAAATTAACTAATATTTTTTTCTGGATACTGTCATGGGTGACGGGAATGGTATAGCAATTTAAAAGGGGAATACAATTTATCTTTCTACAGGAGTATAATTATCATACATAATTCGGTGGTTCGTGATGAGAGTGTGTGTAAATGTTTTAAAATATTTCATGATATATGACAGCTTGCCATTTATCACAACTTTTTCTGATGGATGATTCAGGTGTGCATTGACGCAGGTGTGAGTTGTTGTTATGCAGCGTAGCCACCACCACATTTGGTTTTCAAATAATATTAATGTATAGAATGTCATAAGAAAACTGCCTTTTTACAATGGTAGATCAATTTAAAAAACTACTTTCTCTAATCCCCCTAATTTCACTATGTCTAGTCAATTACTATGTCTACGAAGGCACCCCATTTCCCTTATGTACAATTACGAACATATGAAACAAGACACACTTACAACGGACCCCTCATTGGTAGGATGCACCACTACACACGTCGTCTCATTCTACCATAATGTTCGATGAGGTACCCGTTTCAAGTATGTCTGTCTCATGTGTCCTCGACTATTCATTATGTTTCTGGAATCTAAAATATTCCATCAAATATTGAGAATTGATTACTCATTGCAAACTAAACTAAGTGTCTTTAAGAAGAAAGATTAATAAAAAATAAATAAATCAGTGATAAAATACAAAGCATTAACTAAAAAATGTTAGCATCTCCACCGAGGCCGAGCAAATTCACACTTAGCACAAAGCCGAACACTGGCACCTTCTCCCTCCCAAGTTACCAACCCCTCTATCTCTTCCACAACCAATGACAGACACCTTGTAGTCTTTAAACACCTGACGTAGATCTTGACTTCTAGAATAGGACTTCTGAACAGTGTTGCAAATGTTTGATTATGTCTCTTCATAGTCGCTCTGAGATATAGCACTAAAATGTTAACCATATAATATGACCATTTTGTTACATACATGGCAAACGTTATTCAGACAACGGAAACAGGTACTCATAATCTAAGTGAGAATTCACACTAGCGTGAACGTCAACAAAATGAACACCCACAATGACAGACGAAAAGATATATTTCCAAACAGTTTCTGCGACCACTGAATAAGGCCAAAGTGGTCGCCTAAACTGTTTGGAAATACATTTTTTCGTCTACCATTGTGAATATTTATCACCAGGAACTCCATTAACATTACGTTGTGTGTCATTGAAGAAGAAGGCATAGGTGTTTGGATTATTAGTGTGAATTGAAAGGTGAAGGAACTGTGTTTTTTGTGTTGAAGGCCACGAGGTTTTCTCTTCACCATTTGGATATAAGGGAAAGGACAGAAAGTCAGGCGTGACACTACATCATCACGTGATGTAGAGAGAAGCTGTGTGGATGGACCATTGTCAAACTGTGTGGAAAAAAACAGACAGAAATCATCAGAATATGATTGAAAAGGGGAAGAAATACAGTTGAAAAGATTGGGAGAGAAAATGACCATCTAAAACAGCAGCTATAAAACTGCCATCAGAGAAGAAATCAGAGATAAAGGCGCAGACGGAGGGATAGAAATTGAATGAACTCAGTTTGGAAAATTACTAGTTTTGTGCCATAACTTTCACTGATGATCTGCATAGAGGATAACCATGAGTCAGAAAGGAGACATAGAAGATCGCCAGTAAAGCATCCCTGATGGAAACCATATAATTATACTGACGATCACAAAGAAAGTCATGACGAGTAAGGTGCTTTTGAAAAACTTTGATATTAAGAACATATTCGAAGACTTTGGGTCGATTCCACAGTGGTTGGTAGTGGTTTGTAAGCACGCAAACGAAAGAATGTTAGCCGTGTAAATGACTTAATGGGTGAATTATTTAATGAATTTGGTGAGTAAACAATGCAGTGATCATCATTATCTAACTGTTGGATAGATTTTACTCACCTTTTGGAAAATAATGAAGCCTTACAATTGTGGTTGGTTGGGAAGCTAACAAACGAATACGACTGTGGAATCGACCCTTTAATTAAGAAGACAAGAGATCAAAGTAATGAGGTGATGGTTTGAGAGTTGGGAACAATCAGCCATCATCGGAACAGGTTGGATCAGAATAAATTTTTAGTAGGAAGGAAACTATGAGATGACGGACAAAGCCTGAACAGTCTGCATATGAAGGGAGTCAGCACTGGAGTACAATTTTAAAGGACAATAGAAGGATTCCCACATGGACTATAGTATCACCATATCAATATCAAGGCCAGCTAGGGCAGATAATAATTCATTTCAATAGATTCTAATGGCAGACCAAAGTAAGTCAGAGGGGGTGGAGATGGAGGAATGAATAGCCCTGGAATCATCCAGAGAGGAATTAGAGGCAAAGATTTGCGATACTTCCAGCTTTGTCGGGTAAAATGGTGGCAATATTTCCATCAGGATGAATGAGATACGGATAGTGGACGAAGTATAGTTGCTGGGGTGGAAGAGTTGGACAGATCATTGTACTTGGCACGGATGAAGGATATTTTGGCTAGTCGGAGAACAAATTTGGCACGATTCCATGCAGAAATATACAGAGCACGAGATTCATCAGTTTGAAGGAGTCGGTACCATCTGAAAGCTTCCTCCTTGTTGTGGACAGCAGTAGAACAAGCGTGATTAAACCAAGAGTTTCGTGAATTAGTAAGAGGGAAAAAATATGGAATGTATGCCTCCCTGCCCGAGAGGATCACCTCCGTGATGCATGCAGCACACTCAGATGGACCCCAGCCATGAAAGCAAAAATAATTCCATGGGAAATTTTGAAAGTACTGCCTCAGATCATCCCAGTTGGCAGCGCTGTAGTGCCACAGACGCCGCTTCCTGGGATTATCCAAAGGTTTTACTGGAGCGAAAGGAGAGGATACTGAAATAAGATTGTGATTGGAGGAGCCCAATGGAGAGAAAAGTTCAACAGTATAAGCAGAAGGATGAGAGGTTAAGAATAAGTCAAGGATATTGGGCTGGTCTCCAAGGCGGTCTGGAATACGGGTAGGTTGCTGAATTAGCTGCTCTAGGTTGTTGAGGTATATAGTCAGGCAATGGTCCAGGGCAACTTGGGGGATAGTTAACTAAAGGTCCAGGCCGAGGGGAGTTTACTGGCCCATCCCCAGGGGCATCCGAGGCTTGATTGTTAATTTTCAACATAAATTTATATTTATTTAATTTTAGGGGGATATGTATTTGGACAAAGGGTGTGGTGTGTAGTGTGTGTGTTTATATTGTGAAAATAGGAAGAGAGTGATGTCTTTGGGAGTATGTTGGACTACTCTCAGTGCACGGTATGTGAGACACGAAAAAGATCAGCAAAGGTGGACAGACAGGTGAAACAAACTGGAGTTCCAACCCGAGCACCCTATCACCAGTCCAGTGTCCTCCCAACCCCTGACCCAAAACTTGCTGACCTCTAATTCCTCTGTGAAACCCCACCGATGGACAAAATGGTGTGTGACCGGAAAGCAACATGTCCCGATATGTGTAGTATTCATATTGTTTTTATCACACTCATAGGAAACACGCTCCTTGTGGCCTCAATGCATTATTTATAAGTGGTCATCGCCCTTCTAATTAGGTGGTTCTTCCTGAGTTCCCCATATACCCCAACTTTTATTTCGTCCTGGGTGCTCTAGTATGGCACACTATGAAACACACACATACTTGCAAAAATCGAGCATAATTGTTAATTTGATAAGAGTTGTAATTCCTCTTCTGAAATCCGGAATGTTGGGATGATTTAGTTAGAGGGACACGCATGTGAGAGCACAAATGTGAATGCAGATCTTTCCCAGCGAGAAATTTGTGGAGTCACACAAATGGATTGGCCACATATAACAAATGAAGGGTGATTGTCTGGTTAAAAAGATTAATAAGAGTGAGGTGGTGATGGGCAGGTCACCGCTGAAACAGAATGGAGGAGAGGGGTGCGATTTAGAGAGGAATAGCTGTTTGGACAGACGAACAAGATAATCGTGAGGTTACCACCTTGGATAAAAAAAAACGTGGAGAGAGACGGATATACAGAAGTACCCGTGTTAGAATTATAGAGCTATTTGGAAGTAAATATAAACGAATAAAACACAAAATTATGAGTAAAAATAGTTTCACATAAGCTGTTAGCCAGTAATTAGTTTGAGAATATACAAGAGTCAAAATGCCAAAGGAAAAAAATAGCGAGGTCCTTTTAATAATATTGTTTAGACACAACAGTACTAACAAGTAACTGCACCAGAAAATGATCCACACCTAATAGGAATTGTACTGCAAAACCAAACCCAGAAATTTGGAACCGGCTGCAAAATATTACAAAAGGAAGAATAATTTTATTTTGAATTATGGTTTACGTATTGAGAAAGCATATGTTGGCCATAGGTGGGAATACCTGCCACCTTCCTTGTGAACAATTTCATCCTCCATATTCTCTACTATCATATATAGTTTTTGTAATGGTACTACATAATTATATAATAATATCCATAGCGTTCCATCCCAGTGTGTTTGACATTCGTCCCTATCGCAAAAAGGAAGGGAAAGAAAAATAATGTATCCTTCTTGGCAACCGGTGAGAACGCAGGCAAGCATCCCTTATATACCAATGAAGTGGCAGTGAGTGTTCACTTCTCCTCAACTCAACTTGCAGCATTCAAGTGTTTACATCACCTTATACTCTTGCTGATATTTACTTCAGGTAAGACACTACTGACTTGTCACTTTATGTTTAGTAACACTTTGAGTGCTAGCGTCATCTTTTGTTAGTGTATAATGACTAACTGTAGACTACACTTACTAATTGTTAAAGTGTATGTACTGTAGATACATTTCTTTCCTGCCACTGTCGCCTTTTATCTTGTGTCATGAGAAATTTCAGGTTGTGTTATTTTATGAAGGAGGATCATTGTCAGTGTCAGAGTCAAGTATAAATGTAGATATTAGTAGAATATATTTTTTGAGATGATAGCCACCTGCAAAGAATATTTTGCATTGCTTAAATGTTAATACTTTAGAGTAATTCGAAGAACTGTAACTCGAGGAATTGTAATTGAATGATAGACTGAGGATACTGCCTCTTGTTTTTCACTTTATCTTATTTTTTTATCAATTAATTTATGTTTAAATTTAGTTACAAATTCTCACTTTCTGATTAAGCAAAGTACACCAGCCCCTTCGTCTCATTTCTTATTGCCTTCGTTAATTGAAATGTGAAGCAAAGCAAACACACCCAAAACAATGTTTTCATGGACTCCTTTTCTGCATACAACATACATGCTTTCCTCTCTTCCATTTCAAAGGTGAGGGTACTGTCACCATTATGTCCCTGTCACTCTCCTGCACAACCTTGAGTCCACAAACTAGGATGTTCTCTGTTACAACATATCACTTCCTTTAATGGTTAAACTCCACCAACCACTCTGACTTTATTAATTAGGTACCTCTTTCTTCACTGTGATTGTCTATGAACAACTCATCTCCTCCAACCCTCAGTCCAAAGTCATTTATCAGGGGAACTTTACTGTAAACTCTAAGGGACGGCTCAAGTCGACTGTGACAAATTTCGAAAGAGAGCTTACCATCTCCTTCTTCATTCTTAATGGGGTAATGCAGTGTTGATAAACCTGGAACAACCTATTCCTCCAAACAATTTCAAGCAACAGGCCAACATTATTTGTTCTCACATAATCCAGTTTCCTGGCATACTTAGGAGGAATCAAGGTGCTCTAATGTACAGTACTGTACCAAAGGTATACTATCCCCTTAATTAATTATTTTGAGTAACCTATATCCAACTGCCAACCTATGTTCTAGACCAACACTCATACTCTACAGACACTTGACATGTTATTCTCCCTTGGCATCTTTCCATACAATAATTTCTGTGTCTCTGTTCCTTTGCCATCCTCTGACAACCATTTAATTTCTGTCACTCTTCCAGCAGCTCCTCTTTTTACTATCCCGAAGCTGTCTCTGGCACTACCGCTCCGCAGACTGAACAAATCTTAGGAAATTATATATTGATATTTCTTGGGGCTCTGTTCTTTACCCTGCATGATGTATCAATTTGTGGTGAAAAAATGACAAAGGGATGAAGGCACATATCTCCACTTTATCTTTTCGCTTCTCTGGTTCTAAGTCTTGGTTTGATGGGACGAGTTCTGATACTATAATAACAACGAAAAATGTGCCAAAGTAGTGTAGATATGATAACAATACTGGACCTCAGTCGTTACTACAGTATTATTACAGGGCAGTTACAGGTAATCTATTGTATATCAGTTTTTTTTTTTTTTTTTTTTTTTTTTTACGAAACAGGCAAATCTGCGTCATCCAAGACAGATCGAAGGACATAGAACACCGTACGAATAATGTTGGCTTGGCTCCTTACCATCACTCTCGTGGTACTCGCTCATTCTGAGGTCAGTATGTACACTCGCAATCCAAAATATGTATCCAGGCTTGCTTCGAATAGCCTGATCGAGTATTTAGCGAACTCAAGCAAATATGAAATAGGATAAGCGTTGTAATTGGTTCACAAGTATGTCAAGGGATTCGAAACTTCAACAAGACCTGGATACATATTTTGGATTGCGAGTGTACAGTTGCCAAAAGAGGAATTGCGACAACTATTGATAGAACATTAAATATAGTAATGTTCATAGTTGTTTGTTGGGATCATAAGTATGTATTACAGAAGGATATGTATATTTCTTTCTGTTATACATGCTTATAGTCCCTTCAAATAGTTGTGGATATTACTATTGTTAAAGTTCCATCAAGATTTGTCGCAATTCCTCTTTTGGCAACTGTACACTCGTGGACAAAAGGTTTCAATATACATATGGGTAACAAACAATTTACTAATCACAATACAATGCATGATTGTAGTAGTAGGAGAGGAGTAGGTATATTATCGCCAGATAATAATAATAATAATAATAATAATAATATAAATAGATAGATAGAGTGTTCTATGAGGAAGAGGAAAGTGGCCATCTTTGCCTAATGTTTCCTTTCGGTGTCGTTAGACTGAAATTTCGAAGATGCCTTGATTTCACTATGATACTGAAGTTTTAAATGAACAGATTACAAACTCTTTCCACATTTACTAATGTAACATTACGCAGTGTAGGCTAGTCATACACAGCCAGTTTGTTTCAAATAATTTAAAACTACGTGTAGACTGTGTTTTCAGTTGAGAAATGAATATTAGCTGATTGCTGTGTAGTACTGTAGGGATGTGGTAAACCCTATCAGCGGCCACTATTTATGACACAAACAGCCTCTGGGGATGGCTGGCAACACAGTCTTCCTTTGGCTGGGAATGACAATATTATGTGATGGACTGACAACACTCATGGAAATACAACTGAGATAAACCAGGCACATGGGAGGGATGGGTTATAATCTCATGCAAATGTAAAGATCTTACTTAAGGGGATAGTACAGTGTTGGTAAATATGGAGCAACTGATTCCTCCAACTATTCCACACAATAGGCCACCATTATTTTTGTTCATCTGGTCCTGTTTCCTGGCATAAATTGGAGGAATCAAGGCACTCCAATGTACCAAAAATATACTATCCCCTTAAAGCCATTTATATACTGATATCAAAATGATATATAGTTTCGTTTTTAAAACAGAAATGCAAATAATAACATTGTCTGTAGAGATTATATCTAAATAAATTTAAACAATGGTAAAACTTGTATCCAATGGTGTTGCTATGTAATATTGGGTTATTCCATAAATACAAAACTTTATTTATACTATACTGGGATAATAAGAAAGATACTATAGTAATGAATTTGTGTGAAACAGCAAAGCGTTGATGACATCCAAGAGGAGAGATGGGACCCTGCAGACAAAATGGCAAGTTCTTCAACACTGGACACCAACGTTGAGGGCACATCTAGACACAAGATCTATAGACCATTATTTTGTCCAGGAGGCCGCTGTTACAACCGTATGTAAGTCAAGTCGTTGTTTCATCACTAAGATATAGGTGGGGTGGAGGAGGCATAGTTCATTTTTATCACCTTCTTAACAACTTGAACACACATACACATAAATATTGATATATATGATAATGAGCGATTCATTAGTGTACCAAAATATATACCAAGGCTTTAATAAATGTACAAACTATTAATATATATGTGCAAGAAAGGAAGATTTCTAAAAGAGAGGATTATGGAACTCAAGGATGGTGAAAAAAGACAGAGAAATTCAAATGCCTTACTTGTACACAGTAGTAGCCTACAGTGACGATGTGACAGTGAATAATAATAATTATTATTTTTGGTAGGCCTATGTACAGTCACGAGCACTAATAAGTATACAGCTTTGGTTGAAGCCTTGAATAGTCCAATTCACCAACGAACTAATTCCAATGGAGATCTTATTGTGCATTCATTTACTGACTCTGTGTATTCGAAGCACACCTGGATACTTATTAGTGCTCGTGACTGTACAGCCACAATCAAATATCCACCGACACCTTCCTTCCATCATAGTAAATATCTTGGTAATAAAGAACAACACGTATATGATTTTGCAGCACCTCATTGTAATAATTGTTAAGTTGACATAAGGTGTTGTATGATTATATTTTGATATAATACTGATTTATTTACACGATGGAAGGAAAGTGTCGGTGGATATTTGATTGTGGCTGTACATGTATAGGCCTATTATAACAAATACCGAGACCCCAATAAATAATCCATTTTCTACTGGTGTGTAGTTCGGCTTGCCATCGTTCCCTGGGTGGAAGGTGTTTGAGTGGAGACGCACTGTCACCTGTTAACTGTGACTTCGTTTCTTCCGGTAATGATTGTCCATGGGAAAGAGACTCTTCGTGTTGCATTAGTAAGTACTCAAACTTGGTGAATTCTGAAAAGCAGTAGTTCTATATTGGGGAGGAGAGATTACAAAGTGATGGGCTCTAGCAGCTGACCTGCTGGTACAGTACCACGGGGAAAGATGTGAAGAAGTGGTACAGTTGGACACAGGAGTTGGTGGTACAGCCCAGGTGAAAGATACTTGTTTTATTTGAGTAACCAGTGTCTATTATCAGGTACTTGCTTTTTATTACCATCCTCAATACTGACTTCTGCCCCTGATGTCTCCTATTTGGCAATAAGGAACTTGATATTGGGAGAAATTGACCATCTTTCACTTGGGCTGTACCACGAATTCATGTGTCCAACTGTACCATTAGATCAAGCTCATCCCAACATTTACCATGATAATATCTATAAAATAAGGCAAGGGATGCAACATTTCTTCGGATGTGTAAGGGAAGGAATTCATTTGTGATTAGAGGGTTATTAATAATTCGTACAGCTTAATTTTGAATTTTATCTAATTGCCTAAGTGCCACCTCCCCACATCCACTCCATAGTAGCGAGCAGTATTCCATCTGAGAACGAACATGACTCTTATAAATTACAGCTAACTGCTCGTCCGTAAAGAATTCACCAACTCTGTAAAGAAGACCTAACTTTTGCGAGGCCTTTTTAGCAATTGAATGAACATAGGATATCGAACTGAGCTTAGCACTGAGGGATACACCAAGGATATTAATACTGGAAGATAAGGGAATATTTATATTATTGAAAGTTATGAATGATTCAGAAGGGATTGGTGTATTGGAAAATTGAATGTATTGAGTTTTATTAGCATTAAAAGAGACCAATGGAGTGGTAATTCACAATGACGTGAAGAGCAGCATGCTAAGAAAAGCCCACTTTTTATAGACAAAAAGTATTTAATATGGACGTTTTGGAGGCAACTACCTCCCTCTTCAGCAGTACAGAGTTGAATGAAACATGAAAGGAAAATAAGTAGCTGACAGGGGGAGGGAGGGACAAGGTGTGTTCTGATGACAGACAGACCACACCTCACCTCACCTCACCCAACCGACCTGACCTGGCCATTCCTCAGGGATCCGACCCCACCTTGTCCCTCCCTCCCCCTGTCAGCTACTTATTTTCCTTTCATGTTTCATTCAACTCTGTACTGCTGAAGAGGGAGGTAGTTGCCTCCGAAACGTCCATATTAAATACTTTTTGTCTATAAAAATGGGTTTTTCTTAGCATTAGAAAAGAGACCAAATTATTTTGTCTGTCCCCATTCGTTGATTATGGATAAGTCCTGATTTAAAGAGATTTTGGAGTTTAGAACATCAATTTTTTACGAATGGTAGATTAAGTGTGAATGAACTATGAAGTGTTGAGACATCTACATAAGAGTGGATAGGGTGGTGGGTGACATTTAAGAGATCATTAATGTGTATAAGGAACAAAGTTGGGGCCAAGACTGATCCCTGAGGGACGCCAACATTAATGGAATGCAATGTTGAAAAAATGCCTTCTATCATAACACGGATTTTCCTGTTGTTGAGATATGAGGAAATAAATGTGACCAGTGATGTAATACCATAGTTAGGAAGCTTGGATACCAAAGATCGGTGCCATACTCTATCTTTAAAGGCCTTGGAGATGTCTAGAGCTATTTATTGTATCTATTGACTGAAAAATGTTGTGTGTGTAATATAGCATGAGTATATCGGCAGTGGATCGTCCGTGCCTGAATCCATATTGTTTATTAGTTTATTGATTTCGAAATGTTTGGTTATGTGGTTATTGATTACGATTTCATATACTTTACTCAACTGTAGTGGGGAAGTGGAGCCAACTGTACACTCGCAATCCAAAATTTGTATCCAGGTCTTGTTGAAGTTTCGAATCATTTGACATACTAGTGAACCAATTACAACGCTTAACCTGTTTCATATTTGCTTGAGCTCGCTTATTACTAGATCAGGCAATTCGAAGCAAGCCTGGATACATATTTTGGATTGCGAGTGTACAGTTACGAGCACTAATCAGTATCCAGGTGTGCTTTGAATACCTAGAGACAGTAAATAAATGCACAATAAGATCTCCATTGGAATTAGTTTGTTGGTGAATGGGGACTTTTCGAAGCTTCAACCAGAGCTGTATACTTATTATAGTCCGACCACTCTAAAAATGTGGTTTGGGTGGGGAGGTGTGGGACCTGTCACCGTATACAGGGTTGCCGCGAATTCTGAGCTCTGACTGACAGAAAGGTGACCTGACATACCTTCACCTCATGTCTGCCCCAGGAAAATCTTTTAATCCTGGTCCAACTCTACACCACACCCAGACACCAACTGGTGACCACGTGTCTTGCTTCCCTGCCTCCCTAATTCCTCCCTAATTCCTCCCTCTTCGTCAATGATTCCTTTTTTACTGTAATCTGTATTTTCACTTTCTCCTCAGTATACTCTAATTTCTTCACGTTATGAATCTCTCTCGTTCATATGATTCATGTAATTTTACATCCTAAGTACAATAGTTCCATTACATTATACTCCACGTATTAAAGTTTTGACCTTATTTCCGCACCACCCATGAGGTAAAGGTCAAGGTGCGCTTTTTTTTCAGAGGTTTCCCCGGTAGGCCTATTCCTCTCTTCAAACATCATGTATGATATTAACATGAATCATCATCATCAGAAGAGAGAGTGATTGTAAAAGAATCTATGAAATGGTCAATTACCACATCTCTCTTCGTATCATCTGCTTGCAGTTTTTCTGCATGTGCAACAGCATTTCTCCAGTTTTCATTTGTTATTGTACCAAATGCCTCATGAATAAGTGGCTTCATGTCAGCATTCCTGAATGTATTTTTCTTAGAAGCATAGCCTTTGAGCTGAGCCCATATCAGCTCAATAGGGTTATACTGGCAGTGATACGGGGGCAGGCGTACAACCCTATGTCCGTGCTCTGAGGCAATCGTGTCAGTCACAAAATTTGTGTCAGCAGCAGTCATATGGCGGGTAACAAGTTGCATCAGTTGCACCTTTACCAGACCCTCAGGTACTGATACGCCCTTTTTTTCCAGCCATTCTCTTATTACAGCTTTATTGTTGGACATTGTTGGTGGTTTATGCATTTTCCTTGAGTGATATGATGCATTATCCATCACGATAATTGAAGACGGAGGAATGTTTGGTATCAGCTGTGTCTTCCACCACTTTTCGAATGTCTTTGCATTCATTTGATCATGATAATCTCCAACATTTTTTGCTTGGAAAATCAGAGCAGCTCCGGGAACAAATCCGTCTTTAGTTCCTGCATGAAGAATTATCCAACGTCCGCCTTTCCCTGTCGGTACTCGGATACCCTCAGCCTTGTCTGATGTGCTGTCTACCCAGCACTTTGAAACAGTATAATTCTGGTTAAGCCAGGTTTCATCCAAGTAAACTATGTGTTTCTCAGACCGTGTAAGGGTCTTCATTTCTTCCAAGAAATGGTACCTTGCCGAAACTACGTCGCTGCGCTCCATCAGGAATTACTTTCCATCAACTTGTGCATATTTAAATCCAATTTTCTTTAATACTTTCCTTAATGTTTCTCGCCCACCATGGTAGGCCAGATTCTCCTTGATTTCTGCATAAATTGTTTCAAGTGTGGGGATTTCTTTCCTTTCATAAAACCTGAGCACAGTTCTGCGTAGCACACCTTCATTAAAATCATCAAAGAAATCTGCAACAGGCGTTGCACGTTTCCTTTTCTTGGGAGACGTAAGTTTTGGAGAGTTGTGTTCTTCTAAATTGTTTTTTGCTTCTCTGCATATGGTCTCGATTCTCCTTTTGCTGAGGTTTGTTGCTGCGGCTGTTCTGCAAATAGCCTTGTTGACATCCTCCAACATTCCTCCATTCTCCTTCTCCCGTACAAAATACTGGCTTACTCTGAAGACAATTTCCTTGGCTTGACTATGAAGGGGGGAGCTTGTTTGCTGAGCTGCCATCGTGTCAGAGTCAATATGGAAAATGAACAATGGGAACACTTGACAGAAGTTTAAATACTCCCCTGCCCTGTTAATTACCTCCCAAGAGATATATATGTACCGTGTTCCAGGTGTTGGGAGTGATGGGTATTGCCTCTCATGATAGTTTTAATATTTATTTTTATTAAGGAACGAGTATATGTATCACTTCCATTTCTTCATAAAGTATTATAAACACAGTTGTTGCATTACATACCCAACTTACAACTATGACGAATGTCAAATAAAAGTAGCAACATATTCGTAGCACCACTGTGATTTCTGTATGCCACATTTCTATATTATTACATAAAGACGTTGCATTATAAAGTTTATTTGTCATTGACATACTTAAGTATACTTAAGTATATATTATAAAATTGTTTTGTTACGTGTTCGGGTATTTTACATTATATCACACAAGCTACGAATCGCTAGTTTAAGAAATGTGGCGCGCTGTATACGGTGACAGGTCCCACATGTCCCCACCCAAACCACATTTTTAGAGTGGTCGGACTATAGTGCTCGTAACTGTACCTTTGTGCATGTATATTATTCTCATACTATATTCACTGGAGCTTCAAACTGCTACAGAACAATGAGATAGTGGGATATGGGAGGTATATAGTGCAGGGGAGGCGTTCAGTTATTAGCTTAGAATTATGTTTTTAGAATTCTGGGTTTTGAGTTTACATAGAATCAGAATCAGAATCAGAATTAGATATGTAGTCTCCATTCAACGATGGTTATTCTTTACATCTTAAGAAATAGGATTTACTTCACACACATTCATTATAAGCGGTGCAATAACAATGAAATGGGTGTGTAATGTATAAAGTGGGTTTACTGTAGTTATATTAAAGGGGTGTAGTAGTGCTGACAAATCTGGAACAACTGCCTGATTACTCCAAACTATTCCAAGCAACAGGACAAAACCATCATATATGTTAATCTGGTGCTGTTTCCTGGCATACTTAGGAGGAATCATCAGTAGCCCTGCAATGTACAGTTGCCAAAAAAAGTTTTGCGACAAAATATGAATTCAATGTGGCGAAATCTGGCAACTCCACCCGTAGTAAACATCCCCAGTCACGTGAATGAATCGTCCTCAACCCTACTTCCTGTGCAAAGAGAACTGTTACTTTACACCATAATATGTTATGAATGAATGGGTGTTACTGTACCAAACTGCTGATTTAGTATTCATATTTGTGGTTGAGCGAAGCGAGACCACACTCTATGGTTTTCACTTTCCAAGAAGTGCATCTTATAACTTCCCTTGCCACCTTTGTTGGGATTCAGGCATTTTTAGAGTGTTAACCTAACTGGAGTTCGAAATTCTTTATACCATCTCAAACCAACATGTTACTGATGATTCTCAAGAGTGATGTATAGGCCTATATATATATATATATATATATATATATATATATATATATATATATTTTAATAACACCTGGGTAAAATAGATTAGAACGTACTACAGTAAGATCAACAATAATAAAGTATATATTATATACTTAAGCAACGAAAACTCTCAATATTATAATGGTTTCGGTTAGGATGATACAGAACTTTCTTCACTTCTCTCACCCCGGCTCACCTTGCTCACAGCCAAATTATTTTATTTGGATCACTGTTTACAAATGATGATTATATTTTCACTTTCTTTTTCTGTATTGTAACTTGTCAAATTATGAGTATCAATAGTAGTTATTCATACCTAATGTAATAATTAGTAGTAATCCAGTATTGAAAGATGTAAGGGCAGATATGACTGTCTCGCGACTCAGTTTATCAGCCAATCATATCGTATCACTACAAACACAAGGAGTGGGGATGAAGGTGCTTCATTCATAATGTCTTTAAGTGTTTATTACTGGTGGAGCTACCAGATTCATTTTTTGTCGCAAAACCTTTTTTGGCAACTGTACACTCGTGATACATAATTTCTGACCAGAGTGTGAGGAGGTCTCGCTCCAGAACAGGTGGAGTGTGGACGTACTCGTGGCGCTCTGCCTCCATTCTTGTTTGTGTTGATGTTTGTGTTGTTTTGGAGCTCTTGTTTGTGTTTTTTGTGTTGTTTGTGAGTTCTTGTTTGTGTGTTGTTGTTTCTGTGGTGTTGCTGGTGTTGTTTGTCTGTTGTGGTTCTGTGTATAGTTTTGTTGTGATTGTCTGTGTGTGTGTGGGTGTGTGTGTGTGTGTGTGTCCCTGGCTGATTGAGTGTTTAGTTGTTTGTGTTGTTGTTGTTTGCTTTCCATCTAGGCCTTGCCTGGCCTGATGGAGAGTGCGGATTCCTGCTTGGAGGCCGACTTGGCAATGTCGGAGGAAGACGAGTCTCCAATTGAGGATCACTGGCCTGAGCTGCCTTCTCGCAACCCTCCCCCCCTCTCCTCGGTCACTCCGCAGCTCAGGTTGCAGCCGTCCACCTCCTCAACCTCTACCAAGCGACCTGTTGATGCCTCGTCCGACTCCTCGCAGGATTCCGATGGTGTGGACTGTTTGCCTCCAGCTGCCAAGACTGCCAAGGGTGCTTCAGCTGTGCACGACGTACCTTCTCTGCCTCACCCTGGTGTTTCTTCTTTGTATACCAACTCCTTGCCCTCGTCCAACCTTCCTGCTTTTGCCCCGAGAGATGCCTATATCAAACTCTCCTTCTCTGGAAACCCATCTACAGACACAAAGCTGCGTTGGTTGTCTGATGTCAACAGGGCCTTCCAGTTGCAGCGTGAACTGGCTGAAGTCAAGATGGCTGCTGTCACCTCCCGGTTTGTCTACATCTCTAGGAAGCGTCAGGACATCATTGATAGAGTGAAGGCTGGTGAATTTTTATCTCTGCCTCTCATTCTTGAAGACTCACCTGAGAGGCCTCGTAAGTTCCCCAGCTACATCCTCACCCGTTTTCCTATTGATGTTGACCCGAAACTTGCCAAAGGATACCCTGGTGTGTACTTTGCCTGTCGTTTTTTCCAAGATGGTTCCCCCATTAGCCGTATTGTTGTTGTCTGGAGTCAACCCGATCCACCTCCAAATGAGATTTCCTTTGATTTCCTCCCTTGTCTTCCACCGTGTGAGGTGAGGAAACTTCATAATAACCAGCCTTGGTGCTACAGGTGCTGGGGTGTGGGGCATATCTCCCGGTACTGTTCTGCCAGGACGAAGTGTGCATGGTGTGCGGCCG
Organism: Petrolisthes cinctipes; assembly: GCA_033782935.1. Classification (NCBI taxonomy): domain Eukaryota; kingdom Metazoa; phylum Arthropoda; class Malacostraca; order Decapoda; family Porcellanidae; genus Petrolisthes; species Petrolisthes cinctipes. Next base: position 130,693 of record JAWQEG010004889.1, read on the forward strand.
ACCATGATTCCAAGACGTGTCTTGTCAGGGGTGAACCATCACGTCCTGCTGCCTCCACCTCTGAGCCCTCACCTCCTGAAGATACGTCTCGATGGAAGTGTCCACGATGCCTTCAGCCAGGGGTTAACGTGTGGCATGGATGTACTTGACGTAAGGTCCAGGCTCGTGTCTCTACTATTGCTCCGCCTCTACCACCACCTCCCCAGTCTGCTCCTCCTACCAGCCCTGCCTCACCTCCAGACCTGGCCCTCCGCAAGTCTGTTGCTACCCTCATGGCCCGATGTACGGCTCTCGAAAACCGCTTTTCTGCCCTTGAAGCCAGGATTGATGGGCTGGTTGCCGCTCAGGCTGCCAATGACTCCAAACTCTCCACCTTGGTCGAGGCTCAGCAGGCCATCATCTCAACTGTCACTACCCTTACCGAAAAGATGGATACTGTTGCATCTCGCCTTGAAAAACTTTTCGAGTCAGTCCCTTCTCCTGGTCCATCTTCTTCTCCAGGTCGCTCATCTGCCCCCACTCACCGGACTTCTACCTCCAAATACAGAGTTCGCTAGTGATTGCCGGCTGGATGTCATCTCCTGGAATGTATGTGGTATCACCAGTTATGCTAAGCTCACTCAACTCAAGGCCTATGTTTTTCGTCATCATCCCAGTGTTATTTTTCTCCAGGAAGCATTTCCAGGACGGCCTCTCGCTGCTGGGCAAGCTCCTCCCCTCTCAGGTTATGTGCCATATGTTCATTTGGTAAGGAATGGTCTCCTGACTTACATACATAGCTCCTTGCCACATCGCCTTCTCCGTACCTCCACTGATCCTGACATGACCTTTCAGCTATTTGAGGTTCTACCTGGGAATGGAGTACTCCAACTATGTAATGTCTATTCTGCCCCAGCTAGACTCACTCTTGAGGCTCTTCCTTCTCCAACAGTGCGTGGTATGGTGTATATGGGAGATTTTAATGCTCGGCATTCTGATTTGGGTGATGGTACTGGCTCTATTAATCGTAATGGTGTTCGTCTCCTTTCATACATCCGCAAGCATCATCCGACACACTGGGACACTGGCGGTGCCACTCATTGCCGGGGAGGTACTCTGGATTACATCCTCTCGTCTGGCCTGATAGCATCTCAGGTCCAGTGCTCCTCCGTGCCAGACTTATTCTCTGATCACATTGCTCTTTGGTTTCATTATTCTCTAACTGCTGAGTCAGGTGCCTCAGCCACTCGTTTGCGTATTGCTGTGCCCCCTAAATATTGCCCGACTTACATCTTATTTATGGCCCATGTATTCCCTACATTTGACATATCATCAGCTGAACAGTTGTACTCTGATCTTGTATCAGCTACTCATGACTTTTATAGGCTATACGTCTCCCGGCCACACCTCCAGCATCGCCATACTGCCCACTCCTGGACGCTGGATGCACGTATACAGGAGGCAAAGGAGGAGGCTGAACGTGATGGCCTATTGTTTCAAGCCAACCCAACCCCTGACCTGCTCCATCGTTACCAGATGTCTAGGGACGCTTTAGTTGCCCTGCAGGATTGTGCTCACACTGAGTCTTGGCAGCGGTTCACGGACAGCATCAACCAGCAAACAAGTGTGGCTTCTATGTGGCACCTCATCCGTCGGGTTGTTAAAAAGACACTGGCCACTGCTCGTCATCACACTCCTGCCCACTATGCCAAACAACTTGTCGATGCCTGGTCAGAACAATCTACCCCAGCCAGTTTACCCATCCACATACAAGATGCACTCGCTTCCCGTGCTGCTGTCCATCGGCTACGTCTAATGTCTGCTCTGTTACAAGATGATGACGATGATGCAGAGGAGATAACTGAGGAGGAGTTGCGCCGTGCTCTCATTCGGGGTAGAGCTTCTTCCCCTGGTGATGATGGTATTACTTATGCTGTGCTGCGCCTACTTCAACAAGTTTCTGGGAACCCTCTACTTCGACTGTACAATCTTTGTCTTCGTGACGGTTGTGTACCACGAGCCTGGACCAGCAGCACAATAATACCCATCCCTAAGCCCGGCACTGCGAAGTTCAGGCCTATTTCCCTTACTTCCTGTTTCTGTAAGGTTATGGAGAGAATCTTACTCAATCGTCTCATGTACAGACTGCAGGATCGCCTTTCTCCATGGCTGTTTGGTTTCCTTCCCCAGCGGAGCACACATCACTGCCTAGTCGACCTGTACTCTCGCCTTTCCAGGGACAGTGTGGTGGCCTTCATTGACCTTCGAAGTGCCTTCGATGTTGCTAATAGAGACGTCATTTTGGATCAACTGGTTGACTTTGGGATAAAGGGTAATCTACTATGGTGGATTCGGGGCTACCTGAGTAACAGGACCTCCTGTGTGTTTTTCAGTGGTGCACTCAGTCCTTTGCGCAGTTTTTATCTTGGTACGCCTCAAGGTGGTGTTCTCAGCCCATTGTTATTTAATATTCTGATGCATCGGTTGCTCACTTCTCTCCCTGATATTCCTGGAACTACAATTACATGCTATGCTGATGATATCTGTGTTCATTCTACCTCACCAAGGGATCTCCAGCGGTTTCTTGACTCCTTCTCTGTGTCCTCCTCTCACTGTGGCATTATTGTCTCCCCAGATAAGAGCAGAATATTCACCTGCCGCCTTCCTCAAGCTCAGCCAGTGTTCACCATTGGAGGGACTGTCATTCCCATGTGTTCCCAGTACTGCTACCTGGGTGCGCCAGTCAATATTTGGCCGATTGTCCCTGCCAGACCTCAAGACCATCCCATTGTCCAGGACTTATTGGGTCGTCTCCAGCGCCGACTTGGGTCGTCTCCAGTGCCGACTTACACCACTTCAATGGCTCTCTAACAACTCCTCGGGCATCTCCATCCCAGTAGCCAGGACCATCTAATTTGCTTTTATCCGTTCAGTTGTTGATTACCTTTCCCCTGCTTTGATTCAACTTCCTAGGGCTTCTCTAGAAACTTTAGAAAAATTTCAGAATAGAGCAATGAGAATAATTCTCAGCTGTCCAATGTCGACCAGGATAGTGAACATGCAGCGTGAGTTGTGTCTTACCCCATTAATCGAGAGAATTTATTGTAATGTTCCTTGCTTCACTGTCAAGTGCCTCCATTTCCCACATCTTTCACCCCATTACTCTCAGTTAGTCAGGACTTCTCTTAGACCAAACTACACGGTCCCTCCCATACTGCCTGCTGGACGTACTCTTATAAGGTCTGTTTCCTCTGTGCTCCGAGGTCTTAATATAGATATAATGGTTGCAGACGTCCCCCCAGGGCCCCCTCCATGGATGCTACCAACACCTGATGTGAGTTTTACACCTACTTCCAAGTCGGAGCTGCCTTCTCTACAGCGGCAGTTGGCTCTGGAACACATAGAAACAGTGACGTCCTCCATCACAGATCCATACTGCCTCTACACTGATGGCTCATTGCAGGTGGATGGTGCAGCAGGTTGTGCTGTTTTCTCGCCTGACCTAGAGTCACCTCCAGGGGGCTGGGTTGGCCGTCGTCTCTGTAACCACTCTAGCTCAACATTGTGTGAACTGTATGCCATTCTGGATGCTGTTAGTGTTGTTTGTCAACGTGGAGTGAATGCTGCCATTTTTTGTGACTCCAAACCTGCCCTTCATTCCCTCTCTAGTGTTCAGCCCACACACTCTACTGTTATTCAGCAGATTTTATCGTTTTTGGCCTTATTGCGTCATCGTAAATTGACTGTCAAATTTTTATGGGTGCCATCCCATGTAGGTTTACGTCACAATGGTATAGTTGACAGACTCGCAAAGGAAGCCTGCCATCTGCCTCCTCGTGGTGCTGGACGTCCTCTCTCCCTGACATGTTACCTCGCTAAAGTCCGCTCCGCCGCTCTCCTCCCTGTATGGCGACGCAGGGATGCAGAGAGGCCCTTCAGCATCTCCATCACCCATTACGAGTCTGTATGCCATCACAAATATTCCTACCGTCGTCGAGGCCTCATGGTTCGGAGGCACAATGTAGTCTCTGCTCGTTTGAGGCTTGGTTACCGGCCACCGTGGCAGGTTGCTGGGATGCAGGGTGAGCCTCCCTTCACTGAGTGTCGCTTGTGTCGAGCGCCTCGTGCTAACACTATAGAGCACTATTGCCTAGCCTGCCCCACTGTCCGACACTTGCTGCCCCAGGGCCTGCCACTTGATGTGGTTTGTCAACACCTGCTGAACCATCAGGTTCTGGAGGAACTTCTGGTGCGCCACCCTCGTTTTGGTGGATTTAAGTAGGTCATGATGTAAATATTTGTCTGTATACTTGTGCTTCATTCTGTTATGTTTTCGTGATGTGTGTGTGTGTGCGCATGTGTGTGTGCTTGTGTGTGTGTGTGGTCATTGGGTTCTTGTGAGTCCCGCCTACCCTTGTGTACTGTTGTCTACCTATTGACTGACGCTACGGCGCAATTAATTAAAAAAAAAAAAAAAAAAAAAAGTGTGAGGAGCAGAAAGCTTTGAATCGCCTGGTATTGTTCATTTCCTCACCCAGTACACCTATAGAGGCTGAGTTCGAATGCTGGGTATGTGTGTGGTGCCTGCCGTCCGTATCTGGTCAGAAATTATCACGAGTAGTGTACCTAAACTGTATATATGACCCCCTTAATATGTTTTCAGAATGTTCAGACTCTGGGAGGTGTTTGGACAATGGAGGCGAGTGTATGCCGGGATGTGAGTGTCCATCAAACGCCTACAAGGATATCTTCTCTCCCTGCAGATCTCCCAGTGCTTGTTCGTCAGTATATATAATAATTAGAACCTAGCTCCCTCTGTTTGTGTGTGTGTGTGTGTGTGTGTAATACCGTCAGTCTCGACCTTGTTAAATAATTAAGGGGGTATATAGCACTTTTTTGTTTTGAGTGGTAAATCTCGAGCAAATGATTCCTCCAAACTATTCCAAGCAACAGGATACCATTAGTTTTCTTCATTTGGATCTGTTTCCTGGCATATTTTGGAGGAATCGAGGAGCTCCAATCTTTCAAAAGTATACTATCCTCTTAAACAATATTGATTCAAAGCCATCGTAGCCAACCCCATAATGCCACAGGAATAGATTGATTGATTGATAAATGCCACTAGGCATCTGGCGGCGCAACAGCCAGAGTAGAAGGGAGGAGGCCAGCCTGTTGCACAAAGGAGAGGGTGCTCCCTCCCACATTACAAGCCTCCTCCCCGAGCACCTGGGAGAGACTGTAAGAACCGTCACCCACCTGGTACTCAGAGATGTACCAACGACGAAGGTCACCAAGGCTGGGACACTCCACAAGAAGATGTCGCTCTGTCATAGGGACTATAGACAATCATCACAGTAGGGAGGGGGAACTCTATCCATTAAAAATCCATGGGTCAAAGGTGAGTGGCCAATGTGGAGACAGACAAGAGCCGCCTCCCACCGGCGGGACAGGCAGCTGTAGCTCCACAAACCCAGGCGCTGTTATCCCCGACGGTGTCCCATCTGTCCTGCCAACAGGACCAACGGCAGCATCTATATAGGGTGGAAGGTCTGTAGCAAGTTCAGGATGACGCCTGGCAGGAGGCCGAGTACTGGAGGACACAGCCTTAGCCAGGGCATCAGCCTATTCATTCCCATTGACACACACATGAGCCAGAACCCAACAATATGTTACTCTGTGGCCACCACGTCCCAGCAGCACAAGACATTCAAGGATGGCCAACACCAGGGGATGGCAAGAGTTAACATTACCCAAGGCCTGCAAGGCACTATAGAAATCGCTAAAGATAGTAAAAAAAATGGCTGCGGGAGAGTAAAAATTATTGCCCCTGGAATAAACAAGTCATTTTTCAGTATCCATCGACTGAGGTATCAGGATGTTTCACACAAGAATTGAACCGATATTTTTTTTATTGTGTGCATTCATATATTTATTAACCTGTTTCAGATGCTGTCAGAAATGTATACAGACAAATGAGTGCGTGGGCGGTGAAGGTAATGATACTGGTCTGTGTACTGGAAATATGGGGAACCTCCTATTGATGGATACATACGACCTTCCTTCTACTCCTCTTGCCTGTGAGAATCCTGAGTGTCAATGTGTCATCAGGTGCAAAGGTGATTCCTGTACAGAAAACCGTGGATTTTGCATAAGGAAAAGGGAGACGTGCCCAAGAGGATATCGGAACGATCAGACTGCTAATAGATGTGGCTGCAATAACGACCGCACTTGCAAATGTTGTCTTCCAGGTAATTGTACTATACTCTGTTCAAAATATGTGTTCCACTGGCCTCTTATGCTTAGATAGATAGAAATAGATAGATAGATAGATAAAGATAGATAGATAGATAGATAGATAGATAGATAGAAATAGATAGATAGATAGAAATAGAATGATAGATAGATAGAGGCCAGTGGAACACAAATTTTGATCAGGGTATAGTTACAGTGTTGATGAGGCTTCAGGTTTATCTTTATGTAAAGGGACTGTTTGTTTGTTTGGCTTCAACAACATAACAAAAGATAAATAATACTCAAAATTTCCTTTACCTCCTTGCCAACCTTGATGGATTCACATTTATTAGTGGGAGACATAGTCCAGCGATAAAAGGAAAGAGAGAGAGAGAGAGAGAGAGAGAGAGAGAGAGAGAGAGAGAGAGAGAGAGAGAGAGAGAGAGAGAGAGAAAGCGTCTTGTTCTATAGGAGTGTCATCATACATATGATACTCTGAATATTATTTGCATCTTCGACAGTAAAATATAAGTTAGTTATATAAATCAGCATTCATTAACTTGAAGTTACTGATTTCTCTCTAATATTTTGTAAGACTTGTTACCTACTAGTATACTGAGGTATTCTGTTCTAGTGGTACTTTAGAAGAATCAAATAATTGCCTTCAATTCGTCCACAACACACTGCACCTTTAACATAATAAAATTAACATACAACTTCTCGAGGGGAAGGAAACAATGGACATATCATGACTTTATTTGTTAAAATGACACCGATAGTGTATTGTGGCAGAACTTATAATAATTCCTCCATACTGACAATGCCAAGAAACTTATTATATACCCGGTACTTCCCTCTTATACAACACGTGTTTTCTTTCGTGTTATAGTTTGGAGGAATTATTAAGCTCTGGATTTCTGACAACGAAAGCCTATTTAGTTACCACTTGCTTAAATGGAGTTGTGATATTGGGAAAAAGAGCCTGTGAGTTATAGAGAGAGAACAGATCGATTTGGAAATGGTTTGTCTGGGAATAAGGCGATTGCTACGGTATAGAGAAGATTGATTGATAGATAGGGAAATAGTAGTCCATGAAGTTTTTATAAAGCCTTTCATTCATTCCCATCAACATAAATAAAGGAGTCATCTGTTATCAGTAAATTGTGGACAACTGATTCCTTTATCGTATACTATTGACTGAGGTATTAGTCAGTTTTTAGCATTCTGTAGTTAAGAGGAATCAGTAGCCCACTATTTTACCTACAGCAGGAGGCCTCTGAGGTAAAAAAATGTGAAGTCTACTGTTTCACTTTACAAAAAAGTACCGGTAGTAGGTTATTATGCTTAGGAAAGTGTTCTATTGTGTTAAAAGATGTTGACACTTCACTCCATGATGCCAATGGCCCTCTGCATGTACAGTCGTGGTCAAAAATAATCATCCATAGAGGGGTAACTCACCTAAGAGTTTGACAGCTTCACAATGTTTTTTTTTAGCTTATAGGCTTTCCATTAAATAGGTTAAGTACCATCTTTTAATTTACTACAAACAGCTACACACTACTTAAAACAATAACATGCATATATGAACGTGAAAACATTGGACAGTAAATTGTTTGAGATAGCCATATGTAGATGATTATTATTGACCACGACTGTACTGTACAATACTTTGTATAATATTACTCATCTCTTTTCAGTTAATTCAAAATCGAGTTGCTAAACTGATGACTGACGGACGGACTACTGAATGTGACCTCTACACAGCAATGGATGGATAAGGCACTATTCTCCCTCCATGATAAATAGTACACGGATATGATTAAATAAGTCACTCTATCCTTCCATGATGTAGTACACGGATATGGTTGAATAAGGCACTCTATCCTTCCATGATGTAGTACACGGATATGGTTTAATAAGGCACTCTATCCTTCCATGATGTAGTACACGGATATGATTCAATAAGTCACTCTATCCTTTTATGATCTATAAAACATTTTCTTTATTTTACAAAGATTCACCAACGACTCCCAGTACCTGTAACACATGACGTGAAAATTACACCAAAATCCATATTATACTTTTGTCATTGTCTATATATAACTTTCAAACACTGATATGGATTATTTGGGGTATGTGTTTTAGGTCATATTAGTTGAGGAGGAATCGCTGTATATTCACCAGAAGCAAAGTAACTTCAAGCACCTGTAGCTAGTATAAACATTTCTGAAAGTCCAATAAACTGTTACATATTAAATAAATAAATAGATGAAAAATATATTAATAAAATAATATTGGACTGTGACAAGATCAGTATCACATTCCCCTTTAAAACGATGCTTAAAAAATAGCTTTTGACAATGAATCATGTTAAAAATGCATTAGTTCTATGTAACCATGGTGCATAAATATAACATTTGAATCAGCGCTGTCTGTTTGTGTGTTATTACATTAAACCTTACCTTTGGAGCCAAACTATTATCACATACGGACGTACAGCCATGGGTGATAGTGGTGGACCAGGGTACAAGGAGTGTTGGAGAGCAACTAGACAGAGTTCGAACAAGTGATTTTTCCAAACCATTCTCAACGTTGAGAGAGGTTTAGAAGACTCACTTTTTCTAACTCGGTTTAGTTGCTCTCCAACACTCCTTGGACCCTGGTCCACCACTATCAGCCATGGCTGTACACTCGTGATACATAATTTCTGACCAGACTGTGAGGAGCAGAATGCTTCGAATCGCTTGGTATTGTTCATTTCCCCACCCAGTACACCTATAGAGGCTGAGTTCGAATGTAGGGTATGTGTGTGTGTGTGTGTGTGTGTGTGTGGTGCCTGCCGTTCGTCTCTGGTCAGGGATTACGTATCACGAGTGTACAGTGATGCATGATAATGTGTGGTGACTGCTCAGTCTTCTTGCTAGTGTGTGGCAAATTTAAATGATTGCACAGTCATCTAGTTTGCGCAGGCATGAATGATAGTCTATGGAGGCCTTAATGTGTTCTAACCGTTGTGTATATATTTCAATCACAGTATTACAACATAGATATCCAAATAATAATACGTTCATTTTATGTCACACACACACACGGGTTCCGGAACCCATGTGTCTCTCATGAATGAACGTATCATTAATTGGATATCTGAGTTGCACCATTTGTGTGTATAATATTATCTCTTTAAGGAAATGGTATATTGTTGACATTTTAGGAGATAATGATTCCTCCAAACTATTCCCAGCAACAGAACACCATTATTTTTGTTAATCTGGTCCTGTTTCCTGGCATACTTTGGAGGAATCAATGTACTCAATTGTATCAAAAGTATACTCTCTCCTTAAGGGGGTGCGGGAATAGGGGGACAGGCTTGGGGGGGTTTAGGGGGGTGCGGGAGTAGGGGACAGGCTTGGGGGGTGCGGGAGTAAGGGGACAGGCTTGGGGTGAGGGGGTTGGGGGGTGCGGGAGTAGGGGACAGGCTTGGGGGGGAGGGGTTGGGGGGTGCGGGAGTAGGGGACAGGCTTGGGGGGGAAGGGTTGGGGGGTGCGGGAGTAGGGGACAGGCTTGGGGGGGTTTGGGGGGTGCGGGAGTAGGGGACAAGCTTGGGGAGGGGGTTAGGGGGATGCAGGAGTAGGGGAGAGGCTTGGAGGGGGTTTGGGGGGTGCGGGAGTAGGGGGACAGGCTTGAGGGGGGGGGGGTGCGGGAGTAGAGGACAGGCTTGGGGAGGGGGTTACGGGGGGGGGGAATAGGGGACAGGCTTTCTACACCACCCAACCCTGTCCCCCTATTCCCGCACCCCCCAAACCCACCCCAAGCCTGTCCCCCTATTCCTTCACCCCTCAAACCCTCCCCAAGCCTGTCCCCTACTCCCGCACCCCCTTAAAAGGGCCCCTGTGATGTAGTCAGGAAATTAGAGGCAAATGAGTCCTTCAAACATTGCCACAAAACACACACACACACACACACCTATATGGAAGGAGCTTGTTTCGTTTCATAGTCGGGAGGAATCAGAAGTCTCCAATTCTCATACACGATCACAGGGTCCTTAAAGGTGTTAATTTTGTTTTTGTTTTTTGGTACATTGGAGTGCCTTGATTCCTCCAAAGTATGCTAGGAAACAGGACCAGAAGAGCAAAAATAATGGTGTTCTGTTGTTGCTTGGAATAGTTTGGAGGATTGAGTTGCTCCAAAATTACCAACACAAAACTTCCCCCTTTAATTAAATACAGTACCAGCGTTTGAAGGAACTTAGAGAATGAACTATGAATTCTCGTTCCCACAAACCAATTATTACTGGTTATACAATTTCTATGGACAAGTAAGAAAACTGTGTGATGCTTCAGTATTTGAGTCTAATTGTAACCAATACCCAACGAGTTTTCGAGTCTTTCACTGGGAACCTTAATAATTCAGAGCTCAGTGTCTATTTGCTTCTCGTGGTGTGGACTCCATTTTGAGTCGGGTTGATAAATTATCGATATTGTAGGGATTTGTGAATTGCATTGGTGTATTTCGTTATGGGTGAAAGATGTACTGATAGTGGTGAGATTAATAAACCTTAGTGAGGACTGTGTGTGTGTTCTGAGAAACTGGATTCATTGATTGATTGATTTGAGTAGGGGAGGTGGCCGAGTGCATCGTTAGTGTTCTGGACTCGTAACCTGTAGGTCGGGAGATCGATCCTCTCAGGTGAGGGCCTGAGAATATTTACTCTTTCGATTTGAGTGTCAGGCACTAACTATAAGGCCACCGAACGTCGTAAAACACCCTCGCTGGTACGTACCATAACAGCTGCAGTATGTGGGAATTACCCTCACATCCCTCCTACGGAAGTCGTGACGTGTGTGCGTGTGTGTGTGAGTAGCAGGTGACCTGGGCCACGGTAACGAGTTTGATGAAGCCTATGTCCACTGCCGGAACATTAAAAAAAAAAAAAAAAAAAAAAAAAGGCGCCGCTACAGCGAGGTTTTGTGTCGCCCAAGGAAGAAGGTGATTGAGAAGTGGGACAGTAAGCACAAAAGGAAACAGATAAGAAAAAGAGACAGTTGGAGAAATGAATGCCCCTTTTAGTGACCTTTTACAACAAGCAGGGATGTTGGGGAGATATTAGGAATGAAATGAAAGCCCCTCTTAGTGACCTTTTACAACAGGCAGGGATATTGGGGAGGTGTTCGTAACCCACTACAATACAGTGTGGAAAGAATAATTTACGTTGTCTTGTAGTGATGGTGGTAAGATCTGTGGTAACTGCTGTGGATAACATGGATAATTATGTGGTGTGCATTCCTGTGAAGACTAACTTAGGGTTGATTCCACAGTGGTATTGGTTTGTTAGCTTCCCAACCAACCACACTTGTAAGGCTTCATTATATTCCAAAAGCTGAGTATCCATATTCACAAAATCTATCCAACAGTTAGATAATAATGATCACTGCACAGTTTACTCACCAAATTCATTAAATAATTCACCCATAAGTCATTTAAACGGCTAACATTCTTTCGTTTGCGTGCTTACAAACCAATACCAACCACTGTGGAATTGACCCTAAATAATGATTGATTGGTTGATTTGAGGGTGAGAGAATTAAGACCGATTCAGGAATGGAAGACCCTGACTGTATGACGAGGAAGGAGGTGATAAAGAGACGTGGGACAACAAACACGAAGGAAATAGAACAACAGGAAAGACAGGTGAAAAACTGAAAAGGAGGAAGAAAGTGATAAAGAGGAGGAACAACAAGCACGAACGAAATAGAAGGAAAGGAGAGATAAATGAAAAATTGAAAAGGAGGAAGGAGGTGATAAAGAGACGTGGCACAACAAGCACCAAGGAAAGGAGAGAGAAATGAAATATTGAAAAGGAGGAAGAAGGTGATAAAGTGGAGGAACATTTTCATCTGCTTCTCGCTGCTCCGGTAAGTGTTAAATAAGGAGGTGAGGGAGTAGGGGGGACAGGCTTGGGGGGGGGGGGGGGTGCAGGAATAGGGGGGACAGGCTTGGGGAGGGGGTAGAAAGCCTGTCCCCTATTCCCGCATCCCCCTAACCCCCCTCAAGCCTTTCCCCTACTCCCACACCCCCCTCCCTAACTCCCCCAAGCCTGTCCCCTACTTCCACACACCCCTCCCTAACTCCCCCAAGCCTGTCCCCCTACTCCCGCAACCCCCCAAACCCCCCCAAGCCTGTCCCCTACTCCTAAACCCCCCCTCCAAGCCTGTCCCCTACTCCTAAACCCCCCTTCCAAGCCTGTCCCCTACTCCTAAACTCCCCCTCCAAGCCTGTCCTCCTATTCCCGCACCCCCTTAATTAAGAATCGTGTGATCGTGTATGACAATTGGAGGCTTTTGATTTCACCTGACCATGCCACGAAACAAGCTCCTTCCATATAGGTGTGTGTGTTTCGTGGCAATATTTGAAGGACTCGTTTATACCCAATTTTCTGGCTACATCACACATAGGGTCCCTTAATATAATTATTCTTGAAGGGAGATTTTTTTTTTTTTTTTTTTTTATTGAATGGGTTTTATTTCTAGTGTCATTCACGAATCATCTGGCGTTAGTGGCAGTATATTTTAAACTATGAAGAGGGTAGTATACCTAATGTACAGTTGGACACATGAATGGGTGGTACAGCCCAAGTGAAAGATGGTCAATTTCTGCCAATATCAAGTTCCTTAGTGCCAAATAGGAGACATCAAGGGCAGAAGTCAGTATTGAGGATGGTAATTAAAAGCAAGTACCTTTTAATAGACACTGGTTACTCAAATGGGACAAGTATCTTTCACCTGGTCTGTACCACCCATTCATGTGTCCAACTGTACAATCACGAGCACTAATAAGTATCCAGGTGTGCTTGGAATACCTAGCTAGAGACAGACAGTAGATAAATGCACAACAACGTCTCCATTGGAATGATTTCGTTGTTGGTGAATTGGTGGACTGTTCATTCAAAGTTTCAACCAAAGCTGTATGTATACTTATTAGTGCTCATGGCTGTACTTTGGAGTAATAAGGTTAGTTTGGGTTAGGATAGGTTAAGTTAGATTAATATAAGAATGGCTTCATAACAACTTTTATTATTTCCACTCTAGCAATTATGGTTAGGTTAGGTTAGGTTAGAGAAGGAAAGGTTATCTTAGGTTAGGTTAGGATAGAGGAGGAAATGTTAGGTTTGGTTAGAGAAGGAAAGGGTAGCTTAGGTTAGTTTAGGTTAGGAAAGAGGAGGCAATGTTAGGTTAAGTTAGGGAAGGAATTATTTGAATAGGTTAGGGAAGGTTAGGGCATGTCAGGTTAGGTTAGGTTAATACAAGAAAGGTTTCATAACAACTTTTATTATTACAACTCTAGTTATAGCAGTTATTAATGATGATCTCAGTAATATCATAAAGGTTAGGTTAGGTTAGGTTAGGTTAATACAAGAAAGGTTAGGTTAGGTTAGGTTAGGTTAGGTTAGGTTAAGTTAAGTTAGGTTAATATAAGAAAGGTTAGGTTAGGTTAGGTTAGGTTAGGTTAGGTTAAGTTAGGTTAATATAAGAAAGGTTAGGTTAGGGCATGTCAGGTTAGGTTAGGTTAATACAAGAAAGGTTAGGTTAGGTTAGGTTGGGTTAAGTTAGGTTAATATAAGAAAGGTTAGGTTAGGTTAGGTTAGGTTAGGTTAGGTTAGGTTAGGTTAATACAAGAAAGGTTAGGTTAGGGCATGTCAGGTTAGGTTAGGTTAATACAAGAAAGGTTTCATAACAACTTATATTATTACCACTCTAGTTATGGCAGTTATTAATGATGATCTCAGTAATATCATAAAGGAAGATGCCAGTATCACACTCCACGTTGGCAGCCAGTAGGTTGAGATAGGTCGGGTTTTCCACCACCCATAACAAGTTACAGCCACACACCAACGGATTACCTGTGTGTGTGTGTGTGTGTGTGTGTGTGTGTGTGTGTGTGTATAGAAGATCATCCACTTTAGTTTCGATTATAGTTTAATTAATTTAGTTTAATTAATACTTTAGTTTAATTAATAAGGGGGTGCAGGAGTAGTGGGACAGGTTTGGGAGGGTTTAGGGGGGAGCAGGAGTAGGGAGACAGGCTTGGAGGGGGTTAGGGG
>JAWQEG010004890.1:0-24845 GCA_033782935.1 Petrolisthes cinctipes
CTTACTCCTTCCTTCCCTTCTTTCATATCCTTTCCTTCCCATCCCATCCCATCCCATCTCCCTTACTCCTTTCTTCCCTTCTTTCCTCCCTCCCATCCTTTCTTCCTATCCTTCTTCCCTCCTTTCCTTCCCATCCCATCCCACCTCCGTTACTCCTTCCTTCCCTTCTTTCCTCCCTCCCTTCCTTTCTTCCTATCCTTCTTCCCTCCATCCCTCCTTTCCTCCCTCTCGCCAGCCAATCCCCTGCTGACACCACAATGTTTTTTTCGACTTATCCCGAGGCACGAAAATGGGCGTTTATGTACCCTGAGAAAATATTTTGCGCCCGCCTGAGAGAGAGAGAGAGAGAGAGAGAGAGAGGAGAGAGAGAGAGAGAGAGAGAGAGAGAGAGAGAGAGAGAGAGTACACACTGGTGATGACAACGATGTAAGGGTGGGGTTGGCGTCATTCTCCCACCTTCCTAGCATTATACAACCCTAATTTATTTCCTCTCTCTTATCGTTGGCTCCTGTATTGTGCTTTCACACACACACACACACACACACACACACACACACACACACACACACACACACACACACACACACACACACACACACACTTAGACTGTAATTGTCAGAGACAGAGCTAGATAATTGAGGGTAAAGATCAGGCTGGATAGATAGGGCTAGGATATTCTGATAGGCGTAAGGAGGGGCCAAGAGAGATACAGAGCATGGAGGGTACTGTAGGGAGGAGCGTCAGACATATGGTAGTTGGTGAACGGTGATGGACTGAGATAGGGCTGCTGGATGAACAAGACATGAGGGAACAAACTGGGCTGGAAAATTTCCGTGACAGACGGAGGGATGAGCTGAGAAACTGTAGGAAGGAAGGAAGGAAGGTGCATGGCTAAGGCAGACAGACCTGTTGGACTACGATGGACAGGAGAGAGAGAGAGAGAGAGAGAGAGAGAGAGAGAGAGAGAGAGAGAGAGAGAGCAGAGAGAGAGAGAGAGAGAGAGAGAGAGGAGAGAGAGAGAGAGAGAGAGAGAGAGAGAGAGGAGAGAGAGAGAGAGAGAGAGAGAGAGAGAGAGAGAGAGAGAGAGAGAGATTGCACTGTGGAATATGCCATATGTTTATCAATGTGATTTCTTGCATTTTTACTAAAACATAGGTGCTGCAACTCCCCCAAATATCTATGCACGTCTTTCATACGAACAGGTATAACACATAATGAAACAACCGAAAAACACATCATTTTTAATTCATCATCACTGGACAAACCATAAGAAAATCTGTTTGGAGTAAGTGTTCTGTACAGTTGCCTAAGCAGTCATCAGCTAATATTTGGAGCTTGCCTGTGGAAGTTATCACTTTTACACTTGAACATTTGTTAGTAATTTCTTTGATTGAAACTGCTCAGGATTTTATATGCCTTGTCAATGTTCTCGAAAATTTTTTGGATCTACCAGGTTATGCCAAAAATTGTCAATGCTCCAAGATTGTTGTCGTTTTGTCCATGGGAAAGATTTATTAATTGAAAAATGGACCAGTGAGCTGGTCTTACAGGATCAAACCCCTAAACTTAACCAAACACATGCACGCAAAAATATTTATTATCATCAAGATATTATGAATAAAATAATTACCATGTATTGCATAACAAAAGGCGATCCAATTATTTTTATTGTTATTATTATTATTATTATCATTATTATTATTATTATTGGTCTTCGTAGTCATTATCATCATCATCATCATAATAATTATTATCATAATTATTTCCCTTTTTTAAAAGGTGGGGGCGCCCACTCAGGAAGGAAAACTGAAATCAGTGAAATTGATCAAACTCCCATTCACTCTTCCTTTCAAGTCTACGTAATTATTGGTTCCCTCAATAATAATAATAATAATAATAATAATAATAAAATAATAGGGTGACAATAGTGGTGGTGGTATAGCAGTAATGGTGGATAATTATATTCTAGAGGCCTGGGGGCCGGATCCAAAGAACTTTACTACCTCGGTAAAACCGAGTTAGCGACGTCGTCTACTAGCGACTGGATCCAAGAAGCAAAATGGTGACGTCAAGGGTGAGTTAGTGACGTGACTAATAACAACACCTCCAGAGTATGAGTTGGTAGTACTTAACGATGTGTGTCATATGGACTCGGATATTTAGTGAATATTTCTCACTGAAAACAGTGGAAATTGATATCAATATCAATTTCCATCAAAATATGAATAAAAAAGTGAATGCACATACACGTACTATCAAAGACAAAACTCATGTCGCCGTCTTGTTCAGTGATAAAATATAACTTGTGAAACATATTGAAAGTAACGCTCATGCCATATGTTTTCACCAGATTTCACGACACGAGTTTTGTCTTTGATTAGTACACATATACACAGATATTTACATACACTCACCAATACAGTACACAAGAGTACAAAGTGAATATAAACATATGCAGACACGTACACATACAGTACAGCTGTATACACAGGTATTTACGTACACACATATATATACACACATACAATAATACACACACACACAATAATATTCACACGATCAAGAATCTAACAGCACACACACACACACACACACAATAATATTCACATGATCAAGAATCTAACAACACACACACACACAATAATATTCACACGATCAAGAGTCTAACAACACACACACACACACACACACACACACAATAATTCACACACTCTGGCTGGCGGGAGTGGTGATGTAGCCCTCAGTGTGGATAAGACCCTATTTTCAACACGTCCACCTGCATCACATCGCGCAACGTGTGGCTCAGTGTGGACGCGGGGCTTTACACGCCTTTTTGATTGGCTACAAGGACTCCATGACATCATTATTTGCTTTATCTAGTCAAAGGAGTGTAGTAGCTTTTGATGTGTTAACGACGTGGAGTTTGAGGTTTCTTGGATAAGGACGAAGTTATGTCGTCTTCGTGTAGATTGTTTTTTACTATGTCCGTATTACCGACACATCGCGAAGCAATATCTTTGTGGAGAGCTACAAAAGCACGAGGGTGACTTTTCATACAGGTTATTTCCGAACACGTCTACCCTTCATGGAATCGAACTTAGAGTTACATAGAAACACAGACCACAACAAACCTTACGGTCCACACGACTGACCTGATTTGAGGATTACTGGTAGAGAATATATTACTCCCCAGTGATAGTCGTAGATAAGGATAGCAAAGTAAAAGGCTTTCTCCCCACCCTCCACTCCCTCCGGCCTGAGCCGTACAGGAAATCATGTCAGAAGTCATCACCTTGTGGGGTTGGCAGAAATACGCCCCAAAGAAATTTTATAGGAAAGGCAGAAAGTAGGTGAAATTGGGCGAACTCGCCACCTGTAATGGGTAAAGTTATTCATTAATAACGTTGTTAGTCGGGGATTAGACGTAAGGTGTTTATCTAAGCGACGTTTGAAGCTGTCTGACTCTACAGTTACGTTTCGCAAACGGCTGACTGGATATTAGGTTACTTGATACTGTTACCCCGTCTGTGTATTTTGTGCATTTCTGTGTTTTTCACGTTCCCCGGTGGGGTTTATATTTTTTGCGTGTGATAGAGAGCGAAGAGCCACTCGTGGATGTGAATGAGAAGGGATTGTGTGTTTGCGAGTCTGGGACGATTTGTTGGTGAGATGGGGATGGAAATTGGAAAGATTGTATTGTTAGTTGCTGAGGTTGGAATCTAAATGAATGAGGTGAGGATGTAGGAGTGCTTATTGGTCAGGTGAATATTGGTTGGGTGGAACTGTGATTATTTGTTAGCGGGTTTGCTGGTCCGTGACAGGTACCATAATACCACAGTCCACCACAGTCGCTTGAGTGATGTCTGTGAGGTTGAGTGCTTCCCTTACCACTTCCAGCCCACCAACCACATCCCCAATTAAATACGACCATTCCCCTTCCTCCCTGTCTGTGGTTGTGATAATAAATCTAGCATCCCGTGACAGTACCGACCCCGCAAAGGCTGACGTTTCATACTCTTGGTAAGGATGGTACAGTAACGAGTCTCCTCCCTTACCATTGTTATGCTCATAGTCACCACCCATTACATAACCACCCGGCTCACCCTTCTTGAAAAGTCTGGTGTTGCGGTATGAATGTCCTCGTTCACCGGTACAGAGGAGGACAAACTGTTCAGCCCTGGAGGTGTCCCACTTGAGCTCTATGTGAACCCGCTTTCTTGTTGACCCAGTCCATTCCAAATCTAGGAAGGTGCATGTGGAGATGGGATCCAGTTCCTTCACTATGTCACTCATCTATAAACACAATAATTGTTAATAATCTTAATTTCCTATAGGAAAGTATATATACTTCACGCAAATTAAAAATGCGTACATTTCCTTCACAGGTGTAGTAACTTTATCACACCCAAAACCCTTAAGTAAAATCACAATCATCCAAACTTCCACATTCACCGTAGTGTATTATAAAGATATTATGATTTTAATGAGGGAAAATAATCTCACCTTCAGGCTGTGGGAATAAGGGGGTGGAGGTTTGTCTTGGAGGCAGTGGATGTAGAGGTAGAGCTTATCATCCTTTAAGCTCACCTGGGAGGAACGAATCCCACTCTGACTCTCTTGGACGACAAATATATCTCCAGCCTCAAGTTGCTCCTTCACATCTGGACTCATCTTACGCAGGTCTTTGATCTTTGAACAGATATAATGATTGAACAGTTAGTGAGGTGGAGCAGTGCAAGGGGGGGGGGGAGGAAGTTACATACTGCAGTTTGTTGAGTGCTACATAACAGATGTTACATTACAGGTAAGTACAGGAGATAAATAGTGAGATGGGACAGGACTGGTGGATAAACAGTATAGGTTGTTAAATGGGACAGAATATAGAGTGGGAGTAGAAGACTTACATTTATTTCCGTACGTGTTAGGAGGTACACTTTGTCCAAGAGAGTCCGAACCGCTCCATTATTACCACCACTCACTGGATCAACACCTTCACCAACCTCTGCAGCACCGCTAGTCTCGCCATCCTCCTCGTTATTGTCTCTCTTCTTCACTTCACGTACCTGTTGATGCGATAATGTTCGTGTCTCTTATCCATTGCATTGTGGGGCTCTGATGAGTAAAATGTCCGTGTATTTTTATTAGCCATGTTAATGAATTTGCCATGCTCAGAAATGCCAACGAAACTGATCAAAGGTTGTTTTAACCTGATGTATATATATATTTAGTAAAGTCTTTCCATATTGAGGGTATAACTATTTTCTGTTGACATATATGTTAGTGTTTAATAACCGTAAGTTACATTTTATTGCTGGAGATAGAATGCAACACAGGAAGTGTCTCTAATTTAATATAATATAAGAGACTGGGGACCCGTATTCATAGAAGTAAAGTATACTCTTAAGGTGATTTATATTAGTAAACGTTTATTCATGGTTAAGACAAAGACCCAGTAATGCCTAAATCGAAGCTTGTGTGATAACTTTTGGAGTGTACGTATACTAATACTTGTAGTTTCTTTGATGTTTTAGGAATACAAGCCGTAGATGACTTTATATGCTAACAAAATAGGTTAATGGGGCTAGAAATTGTCTATTTCTGTAATAATGCTACCTGTTGCCTATCTTCCGATTGCCTGTCAACATTAGGACTGTCGATGGCTCGAATCACCAGCCAAGACTAAGCAGCCACAGTAATGCCCAGCTGTCTCCCCTTCCCGTGTTACCCACATAGCGATTCCAATCTTCTCTGCTAGTAATTCACAAGTAAAAAACGCTTGGGATTTAGGTTTCGGGAAGGAAAGACCTGGAACACTTGTTTGGAAATGCGGGAGTAGAAGTTACTGTACAATTCCCTACCAATTCTAAGTATGGATCATGACTAATTTTTCCCCTTTCCTGCTTTATGAAATCTACATCAGGGTGTACGAATGATGTTATAAACGCACGTAGCAAGAGCTGTCTACCTTCGTAATGCTGGAAGACAAGATGAGGCTAGTCTTGAGTATCTCCGTGGAGGTGGTGATAGCATGTACATTTGGGAAGAGTTCTCTGCATTTAACCTTCCAGCCTTGAGCGTCCTCCATGCACTGATCAACCTGGTTTATAAGACTGGCCACATCTTCTCCCTTGGTGATGGACTCTATATGTCCCACCATAGTGTCCAACCGATCCGCTTTTTCCTGTCCCTCTTTCATCTGAGCCAGAAGTATAGAGTCCTCACAGTCCATGAGTTGCAAGGCGTAATTGATCTCTTTTGCGATTCCATTGATATTTTCTAGGTGGTGGAGATGCAGTGCTTTCCGTTTAGCCAAATGTGATCGATACTGCTTTAGGTGGGAATGTGCCTCTTTACTCTCTGACATCCTACTCCTCACATTGGTCTTTTGCTCATCCAGAAACTTATGTATGATATGGTTGATGGGTGTAAATGTCTCCTGAGACGTGGCTTCATCTGGTGTTATAGCTTCGGCCGATGGTGTTGGCTCTTTTTGGGGAGGTTTGAGTAGGATCGATTTCAGGTTTGTTACAAAGGCAATTTTACAGTAGTTAATAGGAAACTGTTCGGCAGATGATCCTTGGTGTCTTGCCTGGCAGTTTGGGCAAGTAATAGCCTTTGTTTGATTTATATCTGCAAGGCATTCCGAGCAGATAATGTGATCACAAGGTAAGGTGCGAGGCCGACGTTCATCATCATTAAAGAGAATAAGGCACAGTCTGCACACCCCGGGGTATTCCTGCCGTGGAAACAAGGCATTATTTAATACCAGTGTTCTTATACCCATACGGTCAATGTTATTCGTGGTGTTGACGATGGCGTGGTGCAGGTACGATGACCACAGAAACACACACTTCAGAGCCATCCACCATACCTGTACCACGCGATCGTCAACATCACGAATATTGTTGCCTACGATAAATAAATAGAATGGTAAGAGGTACTGTCCTCCAGGAAATTATACCGGGTTTGGCTCAGCTCAGGTGAAAATCATTGCTATTAGATTTGTGCTGGAATCTGCTCTATATATCCTTGTATTTTAAAATTGTAATAATATGTGACAGAGCCAGAAATGCTACTTCAGAAAACATTATCAGGGAAATCACTACACAGAAGACTACCCAGACAATGACTGTCCTAATATATTACCTCACAAAATTGTCCATCTTGAATGGCGGTAGCTCCTGGGGTTATAAGATCCTGCGAGGTGTATTTGTCAGTCATATCTATACCTGTGGAAGGAAGGTGTAACATTCAGTGACGCTTTTACAATCAAGTATAATTTGTATAATTTCTTTTTTGGAACATTACAGAGATGTACAATTACGAGCAGATAAATAAGAGACACTATTTGTGGCCTCACACATAAATTTAAGGTGTTAGAAAAATGATAGAGGAATATGAGAAGGATTCCCCGACCTCCAGGGCACATTCCAACTATTCGCCCATAGTGGGCATCACTATGAATATATAAATAATCCCGTGCCTGTGTACGAACACCACACACAGTGTTTCTCATCCACCTGTTCGCTATTGTCCTGTATGTAAGTACCTTCAGACAGGAAAGTCGCAGTAAACCTTTGCTCCCACCATAATATTACAAAGTAAACACATACTTCAATGATACTCCTTTAGGCCCATGTAGACTGTGTGTTTTTTCCAGTCACATGAAAGATATGTAATATAATGTTGGCACAGTTTAATGGTGTTGATTATATTGCAAATATTGAACATAGCATATGACAATTCATCGTTTACATTAATACAAAATCTATGGCCCTATCCTGCACCTTGTCAGGTCATAATGAACTTGGTCAGGCAACCGTACATACGTTTATTTCTAATCTAATACGTTTATATCTTAAACTTATATAGTTTATGAAAGTAGTTTCAACATTCTCAAAAGACTGAGGTCTTATTATCCCACAGATCTAATACAGTACTTATATTGTAGCTAAATCAACAGTCACCATGAACTTTACCTCTCATATTACTCTCACTGCTCTTGAGTACCTTAAAATACACACTTTTACTATGATCCTTAAACAGTGACAGTGAGTAGTTTACAGAAGTACATAAACGCAATGTTTAAAGTCGAGTTCAGATACGTCTTGTGAGTTGCAAGCATTTCATTGTAATGCTTGATGCCAACTAGAGTCTTACTATACTGTATGAGCAGCCAATTAACCAATTAAAAATACTCTTTATGTCACGCATATTCCGAGGATTGGTTGTTAATAGAATACCAGTACCGTTATGTTTTTTATTCTTTTAGAATATTAAAACAGCGGCATATCCATTAAATCAAAGTGTGGATATTATGATTTTATTTTACAGTACAATACATTGAGCATTGCATCCACGTACAGTACTGTACATGACTCACCGCAAATCAGGAAACAAAACATAACACTTTCAATCACAATCCGAGTGTTTACGTCCTACTTGGAAAAGGCCATACATATCTTTTATATATGTGTGTGTGTGGTAAAATTTGGCGCCCTTTGAAACATCGATGTAGCATATAGTTATCAGACAACTCTCGACACACACACACACACACACACACACACACCCAGGCGAGGAGACATGAACACTGGATAATCCCGGACACCCATGAAGTCAACAGCTTACAAGCGAGTTCTTGTGGAATGTCGACTCGAGTATCAGCAGAGAATTTTTGCAGCATTTGTCGATTTCTGTACGACGGTGGAATCAGTGTATAGAGTCGGTGGAGCCAGTTTGTGCACCTATTGATTATAAGTATTTAGGCGATTATTATGTTTTTATTTTTATTTATTAATTTATTTATTATTTTTTTTTTTTTTTTTTTTTTTTTTGTAAATCCGCATTAAATAGACCGTAATGAATGTAGAATAAGAACTCGTATTCCTCTCTACTGCTTAATCTTCCTGTGGCCGACTCTACGCCTGGAAAATTTACTGTAGTGGTAATCTCTCTCTCTCTCTCTCTCTCTCTCTCTCTCTCTCTCTCTCTCTCTCTCTCTCTCTTGTATGTTTTCCTTACAGTCTGTCTTTAAGGGGGTAATTCGCTTTTGTTACATTGGAGTGCCATGATGCCTCGAAAATATGCCAGGAAACAGGACCAGAAGAGCAAAAATAATGGTGTTCTGTTGCTTGGAATAGTTTGGAGGATTCAGTTGCTCCAGAATAATTACCAACACAAAACTTCCCCTTTAAAGTTTACAGTTCTACGTGACGGGTGTGAGTGTGCGCAAGGCCTTGAGTAAATGTTCGATACCAGTGGAATTTCGCGTAAACACTACAGTCCAGTACCTGTAACGCATTCTGTCTCCTTCTTCACACTTGATCGATGCATGGGAGGGTGTGGCCTAGTGGTCTCAATAACTGTGTACCCTGTAACCCTTTGTCCTTGTACTAGCACTTGCCTCTTTTACTTTGTTTAGGATTATATCTATCTGTTTGCCATATATATACAAAATAATACAGTATATAATTATAATGTCCTGATAAATTGCTGTATATATAATGCCCTGTTTGACGTATACAAAATTACACAAATGGTTTGAGTTCTATTGACCTGTTAAGTTTAGGAATATTGCATCTAAAAATGTTGTTATTCTTCCCTACCGAGATAACACAAAAGCTCACAAATACCAATTATGGATGATAGTGTAACATTACCTTGTCCCACAGTCAATGCTGGAGGAGGAGTTGTTGTTGTTGTTGTTGTTGTTGTAGGAGTTAGAGTAGTTGTAGTTTTAATAGTAATAGTAGTAGCAATAGTAGCTGCAGTAATAGTAGTAGTGGCAGTTGCAGTAGCGATAGTGATAGTTGTAGGAGTCGTAAAAGTAGTAGTAGTAGTAGTAGTAGTAGTAGTAGTAGTAGTAGATGTGGTCGATGCAGTGGTGGTAGCTGCACGACCTTGTATGATTGAGTGGTGGGCGGTGGCGGCTGCGGCGGCAGCTATGGCAGCGATGGCGGCGGCGGTGGAGACGGAGGGAGAAGGTGAAGTAGTAGCAGTAGCAGTAATAGTAATAATAGTAGTAGTCACTGGCATTGATGTGCTTGGGGCCAATGAACTGTATTATGAAAAGAAAGAAATTACTCTCTACAGTGTAATGTAGGTTTTGTAAATTAAATGTAGTAGTAGTAGTAGTAGTATAGTAGTAGTAGTAGTAGTAGTAGTAGTAGTAGTAGTAGCAGCAGATATTACAATAATTTAGCATTCTCCAACTACAAAATTTTAATCTGAGGCAGAATCTACTGAATTGTTAAGCTACAACGAAATAATAAATAAGGTAATCATGGTAATATAGCAGCAGTGCATTACAAACATCAACTTAACGTGGTCCTGACTGAAAATTGCCAGAGATTGCTTGAATTCACCCACGAGTTATGCAGAACGTGGAATTTTTTTTTTTTTTTCTAGGTACATTTGTAATAGTTCCAAATTTGGCTTATAAATAGTACTAACTCAGCAAAAGGACTATGAAAATTAATGAGAATATCGTCACTTTCGGTCGTGGTTAAAAGTAATTATCCATATAAGAATAATTCACATAAGAGTTTGACAGCCACCCTCTGTTCCTTAGCTGATAAACTTTCCAATAAATAGGTCAAGTACCGTCTTTTACTTTACTACAAGCAGCTACGCACTACTTAAAACAATAACGTGATAATTATGTGGACGTGCGAAAACATTAGACAGTAAATTGTTTTAGATACCCATATGTGGATGGTTATTATTGACCACGACTGTACTATCAGAGACAAAAGTCGTGTCGTTGTCTTGTCCGATGATTTGATATAACTCGTGAAACATAATGAAAGCCCCACCACAATAACGTCCATGCCCAGTATAGTTAGCTCTTTACTAAATGTTTCCACCAAATTTAACGATACGACTTTTGTCTTTGAAATTACATGATTGAACGAAAACATGGCTATATTGTGAACCATCCAGCAAGAAAGTTTAGCCAAATCAGATTTATAATGTGGTACACTGAGCTACAAAGTAAGGAATGCAGCTGCTATGTGTGGATATATATATATATATATATTATGGACTCGTGAACAAACTGAATTGGAAAATGGACCTGTGAGTGAAATAACCATAACCAGTGCATCAACATTGGCAAACAAAGAGTGGAACAAAAGACTCCCAATACCTGCAACAGAAACGAACGCTGTATGACAAACAAAAACAGATATTCTTGCTGTTTAACAATGTGCTTCACTAAACTTTGTTGTTCTTGATGATTTTTTCTTACCTGTCAGACGACCAGCAACGCAGAAAGGAAGGAATGTTTTTGCCTGAAGTCTTGCACCGGACACCACACGTGATAAACGGTAGAGGTGAAATGACTAACCTTCCCAGCCTTATCTTAGCTTGACTCGCGGAAAGTCGATAAGTCTGTCCTGAATTCGTGCGGACGTGTTCCAAACATTGTCGCTAAGAAACGCTGCCAAAACACTTCCGTGCCTTTGTTGTTCACATGTTGGTACCAGATAACTCGCATAATTTATAAAATCGTACCATATGGAGTTAATGATAATAAGCAGGTTTTGTACTTGACAGCAACATTTTCCCCTTACACTCCATCACTCCTTTCTAGGGTGAGCTTCAGTTGTCCTCGTGTTGTTTGTTCCTGTGTAATCATCCCTTTATCCGGATTATCAAGAAGTGTTCGATGCGGTTCTACAATATAAATTTAGCATAAGCTTCTCCCTCGAATTATGAGCAAAATATATTACTATAGTGCAAAGTAAAGAGTGGCATAACGCAGAACTCAGTTTAATACAATATACAGTAGTTACCTCCGCCAAGAAGGTGGTTATGTGATTAGTTCGCTTTGTTTGTCTATTATAAAAACAGTTATTGCCATGTGTAAAAGTAGCCTACAGTATACATCTTAGAGAATGTGTATCTTTTTTTCAAAATTTAAATAACGAATGTCTTTTTTCTCTTTCCGACTAACTACTAGCCACTAAATACTAATTACAAACGCTTTAAGGGACCTTGCCCTGTGATGTAGTTAGGAAATCGGAGGTAAATGAGTCCTTCAAATATTGCCACGAAACGCCACCTATATGGAAGGAGTTTGTCTCGTGGCATATGTTAGGATGAATCAGAAGTCCTCAAATTTCATACACGATCACAGGGTCCTTATAAGGTATACACATTCTTCTTTCTCTTGCCTATTTCTCTTGTTGGTTTTCCGGTGTCATAAAAAGAGAAGTAATAAATGTTTAGCTAAAATGCAAAACACGTAATACTAAATGTTGTATAATACCCCGTCAGTTACTGGACACATTCACTCTTTAAATTTCCAATGCCGAACCGCTTCATGTCGTTTGGAAAAAAGAAGCAGCAAACATTCTTGTTGGAGTCTTTATTGAAGTTCAGTAGTGAATTAATTACAAGAACAGGATGCTGCAGAATTTGTATCCAGTAATTTCAATGGAAGTAAGATACAGGATACATACAGCGCCATAGATCTCTACTCCACCTACAGTTATTAAAAGGTTAAGGGGGAAATTTTGTGTTGGTAATTATGGAGCAACTGAATCCTCCAAACTATTCCAAGCAACAGAACACCATTATTTTTGCTCTTCCGGTCCTGTTTCCTGGCATACTTTGGAGGAATCGAGGAGCTCCAATGTAACAAAAGCGAATTACCCCCTTAAGCAGAGAATACACTTTTCGTACATCTGATAACCTTCATTCCCCCATAATATACCAGGAAACAGTACAAGGTTAAGGGGGTGCGGGAGTAGGGGACAGGCTTGGGGGGTGTTTGGGGGAGGCGGGAATAGGGGGACAGGCTTGGGGTGGGTAGAAAGCCTGTTCCCTATTACCGCACCTCCCTAACCCTCCCCCCCCCCCAAGCCTGTCCCCCTACTCCCGCACCCCCCAAAACCCCCAAGCCTGCCTTCTACTCTCGCACCCCCCTAACCCCCCACCCACCCCCAAGCCTGTCCCCCTGTTCCCGCACCCCCTTAATCAAAATCTAGGTGTCCTGTTGCTGGGAATAATAGTTTGGGGAACTCAGTTGACCCAGATTTACCAACACTAACTATGACTTTAAATTGATATCTTGGCTTATCTAAAATGTATCCAGATCCAAGAACAATTGCTTTGGAAATATTATAGTAAGTCAATCTGTTGAGTGAAGACGGTTTGGGAATGATCTCTGTACTGTGCTTATACCAGGGGTAGAGTGAAGTCGTAAATCACTCTAAAATCCAGGTGAATCAGGTGACATATATTGTATTGTACTCGTATTCGAACACAAAGATAGAATACTTACATACACATACAGTGGAATGATAGTTGTGGTGCCAAGATCCAGGAGAGCCTTATAATGGGAAAGTTTTGAATGGAACCCCGCAAACTAGTGCTAAAATTTCGAGTCCGTCACAGCATTTGGAGAGAGAGAGTGTGTGTGTGTGTGTGTGTGTGTGTGTGTGTGTGTGTAACTCAGTGATGGAAATTGATGTTATTGGCTCGAAACAGTGTGCGTTTTAAATATATCTCTGTATGTGTGTGTGGTTCATATGCATATGTCAATGTTTTATCTACATTCTACAGTACTCCTGCATATTGGTAAGTCTATTCGTTAGTTTTTCAAAATAATTTATGTATTACGCTGTGCGTTTATTTGCGTGTGGCCGTGCATTGATTTACCTTGCTGTGCTTGCTTGTCCGTGCCTACTGTAATTGCATATGTGTATGTGTGTATCAATCTTGTGTACAGTATACGAGTAACTTGGTTTTTGTGTATGCAGGTATCTTTTTCTCATCCCACGTCCCCTTCCCAAGTCCGGCACTCTAAAATCACATGGGGAGGAGAGGAGATGTTATCCTGGAGGTGTGTGTGAGGTGGAGGATCAACCACTAATGCAATATTCCCCTGCATGCCCACCCCACGTATCCCTGCCTGTTGTGTGTGTCTCTCTGTGTGTGTCTGTGTGTGTGTGTGTGTCCGGGTCCTTTACAGAATACGGAGTTCAGAGAAGCGTGTGAATCCTGGTGAGTTGGCCTGCCTGTGTTGTGAGCCCTGGCCAGACAATCCACCCTTTGTCTCGTTCCGGTTCTGTGGTCTAGTGTTTGTATCCAGAGAGAAAATATGACTGTGCACGTGTTAGATGTGACAAGAATGGTTGGGTAATGTATCAAGTATTACCTGTAGAAAAATATATTTGACTATTGCTGTGTAGGTGAGTTGATAAATAGTATGGGTATGTAAGAAGGTTATAGTATATAGGTTATAGTATTAAGATAGGCATAAAGGAATGTAATGGGAAAGAGAGAAGTAGTTTAGAGACCCTGTGGTGTAGTAAGAAAATTGGAGGTAGATGAGTCCTTCAAATATTGTCATGAAACACCATCTATATGGAAGGAAATTGTTTCATGGCATAGTCAGGAGGAACCACAAGCCTCCAATTTTCATATACGATCACAGGGTCCTTAAGGGGAGATTCTCTTGTTGGTGAATTGAAAGGTATCCGATTCCTCCTAACAGATCCCCTATTAGTACCATTGAGGGCGTCTGTCTCCTGGTATAATTTGGAGGAATCAGAGACCTTCCAATTCACCAACAAGAGAATCTCCCCTTAAAACTAAATTTACTCATTTTTCATCTGTGCTGGGAGTTGACTGGTGAAGGAAGGGGGAGGGGGAGAGCAGCTACCCTATTTGACACGGCACGAGATAAAAGGGAAATAACTATTTGTTCTTGAAAATTATTATTATATCCAAAGAAACACATTGTTATTATTGTAATGGTCTAGGTTGTTCGTTTCCAGACATTGTGTAAAGGAGATGGATCTCTCTCTCTCTCTCTCTCTCTAGTTAATTTTTCAAGGTTGTAATTATATACTGGCCATCATCCCTAACAGCGGCAGGCTTGATGGTTTAATAATTCCCAGTGCCTCAGAGAGAGAGAGAGAGAGAGAGAGAGAGAGAG
Organism: Petrolisthes cinctipes; assembly: GCA_033782935.1. Taxonomy (NCBI): domain Eukaryota; kingdom Metazoa; phylum Arthropoda; class Malacostraca; order Decapoda; family Porcellanidae; genus Petrolisthes; species Petrolisthes cinctipes. The sequence goes on from JAWQEG010004890.1 coordinate 14,951, forward strand.
GGGGGGGAGGGGAGATGAGAGGGGAAGGGAAGGGGGGAGGGGAAATGAAAGAGGAAGGGTCCTTGGAGGACAGGAGTACGGTAGAGAAAGCAGAGATAGAGTAAAATGTGTGAAAAGGTACGAATGGAGTAGAGAAAGTACAGGTACTGTACTTATCAAGGTGCTTTCTTCAAGGGAGTAATACTGTACATTTCTGCTGGTACATTAGAGCACCTTGATTTCTCTTCAGTATGCCAGGAAACACAATCAACTAAACAAAAATAATGGAGGCCTGTTGTTTGGACTAGATTGAAGTAAGTTTTATCTCCGAATTTGCTAACACTATTACCCCCTTTAGGGTGAATAATATCCTGTTGCTTGGAATAGTTTGAAATAGTTCAGGTTAAGAGCATTGTACTGTACTATCCCCTTTAGCAGTATATTCTTAGAGCATGTATACAGTACAGTAGGTCAAATCCTGAGACGTCAAAATATAACTATTACACGTGTGATAAATAAAATGTTTTGCAGTTTAAGGGGAGATTCTCTGGTTGGGGATTTGGAGGGCTACTGATATCCTCCTAACTATGCTGGAAAACAGACAGCCTTAATGGTACTAATGGGATATCTGTTTCTTGGTATAGTTTGGAGGAATCAGAGACCTTCCTATTAACCAACAAGAGAATTTTCCCTTAATATAGACATGCGTACCCGGTAACGTAAATTTCTTATGAAAAATGTATCCAAATTTAAAGCGAGCCAAGTTTCACACTTTCCTCGGCCTGAATTTATTTTTATTTCGTTTTTAAGATTGGGATATGCAACCAGAAATTGCTTTTCCGGAAATTATGGACTGGAAAAAAGGGGAAAATTTGCACGACGTCGGTTTCGCTATTCCTCTCCCAGTCAAGTCTCACTTTCTCTCTCTTAACCCGCTCTCACTTTCCCTCTCCCATTCCTCACTTTCTCTCTCTTACCCAGTTCTCACTTTCCCTCACCCGTTCCTCACTTTCTGAAACCTTTCTTATAATATTTTTATATCTCAGTCCTTCCTTACTTTTATTACTCAGTCCCTCCTAACTTTCTCTCCCACACTTTTACTTTCCTCTCTCTCTCTCTCTCTCTCTCTCTCTCTCTCCTAGTTTACATAAACGACATAGACGAAGGCCTCTCATGCATAATATTGAAGTTTGCCAATGACACTAATATTGCATATACAATACTCACTAACGCACAGACCAAAGAAATGCAAAATAATTTCGATAAACTGTCAAATTGGGCGAAAACTTGTCAAATGTCCTTTAATGCAGATAAATGTAAAGTGCTCCACATAAGATATCGTAACGCATCAGCAAACAACTCGTTGAATAGTACTCAACTCAAAAGCGTAGACTGAAAGACAGACTTAGGGGTAATAGTATCAAGTAACCTAAAGCCCAGTCAGCAGTGTACGGAAGTTATTAAGAAAGCGAATAAAATTATTGGCTTTATTGGCAGAACATTCGAGTATAAGTCCAAAGACACAATCCTTACTTTGTATAATTCATTGGTCCGTCTCCTTACGGAATACTGTGTTCAAGCCTGGTGCCCGTACTATCAGAAAGATATAGCAAAACTGGAACGAGTCCAACGTAGGGTTACGAAAATGCTACCAAGTCTAAGGAACAAAACATACGAGGAGCGACTAAATGATCTAAATCTATTCCCATTAACACAACGTAGATTAAGAGGTGACTTAATCCAAGTAGTTTAAATTATCAAAGGCATAGAAAATATGGACTGCAATAAGTATTTCACTATCGACCAATCAAATTACATGAGAGGAAACGGTTGCAAAATCATTGGCAAATCTTTTAACTCACACGAATCCAAGAATTTCTTTTTTAACTGAGTCGTTAACTTATGGAATTGCTTCCCCGTAACGTAATAGACTGCAGCACCGTAGACAGTTTCAAACGTCAATTAGATAAACACCTTGCGTCTAATCCCCGACTAACAGCGTTTAGTAATGAATAACTTTTCCCAATACAGGTGACGAGTTCACCCAATTTCACCTACTTTCTGCCTTTCCTATAAAATTTCCTTGGGGTGTATTTTTGCCAACCCCACAAGGTGATTACTTTTGACTTGTTGTCCAGTACGGACAGACCGGAGGGAGTGGTGGGTGGGGAGAGAGCCTTCTACTTTACTATCCCTATCTACGACTATCACTGGGGAGTAATATATTCTCTACCAGTAATCCTCAAACCAGGTCACCTCGTGTGGACCGTAAGGTCTGTTGTAGTCTCTCTCTCTCTCTCTCTCTCTCTCTCAATTATAACACATTATTTTGCCGTGGTCCACTTGCCAGGCGGCTCAGGTGTGTCAGCGGGGAGGTGAGCAAGAAATAGAAGCTCATGTTGTCATTATCTCCTGCTGATCCTACCCAGCATCTTTATCTCTTCCCTTCCCACCTCTCTCTCTCTCTCTCTCTCTCTCTCTCAGGGTGGGGATATTTCTTGCGGTGATGTTGTAGTATTCTCTATCTCAGTATGCAGCAGGGTATACCAAACTCCACAAAATCAACATGTGTTTATTGGTGAGGGGTGAAGTACAGTCGGCAAAAAAAGTTTCGTTACCATCCCTAAAACAGTGTGATGTAATGCTGGTACGCCTGACTAGTGAGTGTCGTACCTCCGCCACCCTCCGGCCTCCATATAAGTCCGTGCCCCTGGCCACTGCCCCTCAGTGTGTCATGGGCAGCCAAGTAGGAATGACGTTCTTTCAGCCAGTGCTATTTTTTCTGGGTATTTCACGGTTATTCTTGTTCTAAAATACTCAAACGAATTTCCTTATGCTTAATAATGAATAGTTAAATAGTAAGAGTTCTTCAACACTCAAAATTTAATTTAAAATCGGCTTAACTTTTGATATAAAAAAGTTGACACTGCCGGGCAATGACGATTCCCGTCCAGCATGTCCCGGATGACACGATTCACAGCTGCATGTCAGCGGAGTACCAACCCTACCGGGCTTACCCATGTTAAAATTAACGTAGGGGTGGTAACGAAACTTTTTTTGCCGACTGTACATACAAGTACAGTCTAGGTACACTGGAACAAGGTATTACTCATAGAGGAGGAGTATGAGTTGGTGAGTGTGAGGCGGTTGGCTAGTCTACTGTTGTCCTCTCTGTACTGCTGCTGGAGTTGTTCTACCCTTTCCTCGGTTGTCTGTCCCAATTTATATCGTAGGACAGTGGGCGGAGCTAGTAATCTATTCCGTCACCTTCCTTTTCTTCCCTATCAATACCACGCCCTCTTCTTCCCATCTACCTTCCCTTCCCTCCCCTTCAGTCCCCTTCCCTTAATCCGTCATTCCTGCCTCTTCCTCTCTCCCCCTACCTTCCCTTCCCTCCCCTTTCCTCCCCCTGCCTTCATCCGTCATTCCTCTCTCTCTCTCTCTCTCTCTCTCTCTCTCTCTCTCTCTCTCTCTCTCTCTCTCTCTGTCCCTTATGATATCAAATACCTTGCCTCTCTCCATAACACAATAATCTCACTCTGTTATTAATTCACCTGCCAGATCCCGACTCCCGCTTCTCGCTCTGATACTCTCGGTTAAGCCCAGATGATCCACCTAAAGGGGCCGTGCATGGGACTATAATATATTGGAGGAGACACATGATACCGAACTCTGCCAGGAAACAGACTGTGTACCCCTCTATTACTGTATTCAGCTTGGGTGGTGGTTTGTTTCGTCCCACTGTTTGGAGGACTCGGTAGCATCCTCAATTCACCGACATTCACACGTCCCTATACTTAAGTTAATATGACACATACCTTGGCACCCTTCTCCCCCTTCCTCTTACCCCCTTCTTCCCGTCTGCCGCTCTCCCCTCCTCCATCTCTCCACTCATCCCTCTCCACCATGTGCCTCTCTCCACTCCTGCCTCTCTCCCCTCCTCCCCCTATCCACTACTCCCTCTCTCCCCTCCTGCCTCTCTTCCCTCCTCCCTCTCTCCATTCCTCCCTCACTCCACTCCTCCCTCACTCCACTCCTCCCTCTCTCCACTTCTCCCTCTCTTCCCTCCTCCCTCTCTTCCCTCCTCCCTCTCTTCCCTCCTCCCTCTCTTCCCTCCTCCCTCTCTCCCTTCCTGCCTGCTCCTCTTCTCGTCTCTAATCTTCCTCCTCCCCCATAACCCTGTTCGCTACCATTCACACTGTCTAACACGGGAAACGCACGTGTGGCGTCAATTATGTCCTGTTGTTTCGTTGATTCAGGCCATTATTTATTTTTATTTTTTTGATGTTTGCTTAAAATGTATTCAGAATATATGGATGGGTTTGATCATCTTATTCGTTCACTTGTTGGAATGAGGAGTCGTGAGCCCGATTGTGTTACAGGAGAAATGTTCCATGTTTACGAATTCGAGGCTATAGATTCCTTCAACCTATGCCAGGAAGCAAAATAGTGTTATATAATTTAGTAGTAGGTCGGAGCAGTCAGTACTTTTCGTTGATTATATATGTAATGAAGCCCCAACCAATGCCTTATCGGTTATTGCAACACTATATAGTCACTCTTGTATCGTTTGTTGCAATGATCATAGCCACTCCTTAAGGCTTAATGGGGAAGTTTTGTGTTGGTAAATCTGGAGCAACTAAATCCTCCAAACTATTTCAAGCAACAGAACACTATTAATTTTGTTCATCTGGTCCTGTTTCCTGGCATACTTTGGAGGAATCAAGGCACTCCAATGTACCAAAAAAGAATTACCACCTTAAGGGGATAGTACAGTGTGGTAAATCTGGAGTAACTAATCCCTCCAAACAATTTCAAGCAACAGGCCACCATTATTTTTGTTCATTTGATCCTGTTTCCTGCCTTGCTTTGGAGGAATCAAGGTGCTCTAATGTACCACACGTATACTGACCCCTGAACCATTACTGGAACCAACAAGTCACCTCTATCCTCCACTCACAGTAACCTTTCCTGTAGAAGTGAACGAACTGACTTGGGCGTGTGATAGCGAGGAGTCATAACACGGGGTGGTTCCTGCATGTATCGTGTTGTATGTATGTGGCCCACCGGTGCTGCTGTTCTTTTCCTATGGAGATTCGCTCGCGGTAAGCACTCTGTTGTATTTTACCATTTGCGGAAAGTAACCCGCTATACATTTTGCTTGCCAGACGAGGGAGTAAAAGCTGTGTGTGGAGGTTTTTACAGTGGGCCAAACATTTCCCTGATGGTGGTGGTGGTGGTGGTCTTGGTCTTCTCTTCTACCTGGCAGGGTTTATGTGTCTGCCGTCCACCTCCCTCACTCTTACGCCCCAACCCCATCCTCTTTCCCCTCTCCCCTCCTTCCTTGCACGTCTCTCTCACTCACTCTCCCACTCCCTTGCACGTCTCTCTCACTTACTCTCCTCCCCTGCATCTCTCTCTCTCTCTCTCTCTCTCTCTCTCTCTCTCTCTCTCTCTCTCTCCTCTCTCTCTCTCTCTCTCTCTCTCTCTCTCTCTCCTCTCTCTCTCTCTCTCTCTCTCTCTCTCTCTCTCTCTCCTCTCTCTCTCTCTCTCTCTCCCCTCCCTTATTCGCTTTAGTTTTCCCTTTTATTATTTTTTTCATATTGCAGCTAGTTTCTACTCTATTGTATCTTTATTTCTTTGAGACAGTACTACCTACCCCTGACTGACTGACTGAAACTTGCTGCATCCATACCAGTGCTCATGAATAATCCAGGCATCATTCTCAGGTATACTCGCCATCACCCATTACCATGCTTAACTAATTAGATTCTCCCTTACTCCCTCATGCACTGACTCACTAGCTCACTCTCCTTTCTCCTATTTCCCATGTAAAGTTTCTGCCGATATATATATATACAGTATATAGCCTATATATTTTACCATCATCACCATAATCATCATCACCACCATCATCATTACCATCACCATCACCATCATTTCCATCATATCCATCATCATCATCATCATCACCACCATCATCATCACCATCATCATCATTACCATCATCACCATCATCATCATCATCACGGGAGCATCAAGCAGGGGGAGAGAGAGTGAGGGGGGTGGGGGGGGGGGGGAGGGACACATGAGAGAAACCTCTTCTTACTATCGACTATTTCTTTTGAGATTCCCTCCGCTCCGTCCTCACTTCCGCCTTCCCCATTCAGTGGCGGACGGGGTTGATTGGGACGGGACGGAACTCAGGACAAGAAAGGAACAGACAGAAGACAGACAGACAGACAGACAGAAGACAGACAGAAGACAGGCAGACAGACAGATTGACAGAAAATAGACAGACAGACACAGGGATGTAAAACGAGACGAAACCTAGGACAAGGAAGGAACAGACAGACAGACAGACAAATAGACAGACAGACAGGGATGTAAAACGAGACGAAACCTAGGAGAAGAAAGGAACAGACAGACAGACAGACAGACAGACAACAGACAGACAGACAGGGATGTAAAACGAGACGAAACCGAGGACAAGAAAGGAACAGACAGACAAACAGGGAAGTGAAGAGACGGTATAGGATAGAGAGAAGAGGATAAGGATAGAGAGAAGGGGATAGATAAAAGGGGAAGGATAGAGAGAAGAGGATAAGGAGATGGAGAAGAGGATAAGGATAGAGAGAGAGAGACGGATAGAGAGAAGAGGATAAGGATAAAGAGAGAGACGGATAGAGAGAAGAGGAAGGATAGAGAGAGAGAGAAGAGGAAGGATAGAGACGATAAAGAATAGAAAATGAAAAGAGTATGAGTGAATGGGAGGATAGAATAGTAAATAGGGAGGAAGAAAGGCAACATTAAATACTCTTCATCGTGTTTAAGACCCCTGTGATCGTGTATGGAAGTTGAAAGCTTCTGATTCCTCCTGACTATGCCACGAAACACGGAGCTCCTTCCATATTATAGGGGTGTGTGTGTTTCGTGGCAATATTTGAAGGACTCATTTACCTCCAATTTTCTGACTACCTCACAGGGTTTGTATTTTCATTTGTGTCCCTTCTCTTCTTATTCCCCATGCACCAGCTTTCTTGTCGTCCTCTTCATGTCTCTCTTCTTTCTTCACCTCTTCCTCTTCCTGCTACTTTTCCTCTCTCCCCTCCTCCTCCTCCTCCTCCTCCTCCTTCACCTACTCCTCCTCCTCCTCCTCCTCCTCCTCCTCCTCCTCCTCCTCCTCCTCCTCCTCCTCCTCCTCCTCCTCCTCCTCCTCCTCCTCCTCCTCCTTCACCTACTCCTCTTCCTTCCTTTGTTTCTTCTCCCTCCTCCTCCTCCTCCTCCTCCTCCTCCTCCTCCTCCTCCTCCTCCTCCTCCTCCTCCTCCTCCTCCTCCTCCTCCTCCTCCTCCTCCTCCTTCTTTTGTCTCTTTCTCCTCCTACTACTCCTCCTCCTCTTCCTCTTTTTCCTTTTGTCTCCTCCTCCTCCTACTCATTTTTTTCCCTTCTTCCCTTTGTCTCTTCTTCCTTCATCTCCTCCTCTTCCTCCTTCTCCTTTTTCCTTTTCTTCTCCTTTTTCCTTTTCTTCTCCTTTTTCCTTTTCTTCTCCTTTTTCCTTTTCTTCTCCTTTTTCCTTTTCTTCTCCTTTTTCCTTTTCTTCTCCTTTTTCCTTTTCTTCTCCTTTTTCCTTTTCTTCTCCTTTTTCCTTTTCTTCTCCTTTTTCCTTTTCTTCTCCTTTTTCCTTTTCTTCTCATCCCACAAATTTCTTACCAACATTTGTCTGACCATAACCTTCCTTCCTCCCCATTTGTTCCTCCTTCATCATCCCGTCTCCTGTTTTTCTTCCTTAACTCTTTCTTCACCTTTCATTTTCTCTCTTCCTTCTCCTACAACATATTTTTGTTGTTGTTCTTCTACTTCTTCTTCTTCTTCTTCTTCTTCTTCTTATTATTATTATTATTATTATTATTATTATTATTATTATTATTATTATTATTATTATTATTATTATTATTATTATTAGTTCCCTACATGTCCATATTCTTACATTTTCATATAAATTTTTTTTATACCTTTCATTTAATTTTAATTTTTTGTTAGTAAAGTCAGCAATCATAAATCCACAATAATTATAACATCTCTTCCTACATTTAAATTGTCTTCTCTATGTACTAGTTTCCTTCTTTACTCACACTATTTTCTCCTCTGTGTATTTGCTGTATTTATATTATTTGCTGAGCTTTTCCGTCTAGGCTAAACATAATGGACTCGCCAGTGTCGACCTAAACCTGTGGGTGGGTGTGTTGTGCATTGGGCTGTGGTGGAGGTGGCGTGTCAGTAGTATAATATTGTCACAGAAGTTACACACCTGTCACAACTTTTTCCCTCGGGTTTGATCGAGAGCAGGTTGTGAAAACTGGTCCACTGTTCTCATCGCACACGATTTCACGGTGACTGTGTGAGTGAAAAAAAAAAAAAAAAAAAAAAAAAATGGCATAAAAGTAAAACGAAAACAGTGATTGAGTAGTGGTTGTGTATAACGAATGATACGATTAAAAAGAGAATTAATATTTGCATTCTAAAATACGAAAATTCACAAAATATGATTATATAGTGAAGAATATGGAAGAATAAAGCGCTGGAAATATGTCAGTGCAGCATGATAGCAACCTGACGAGAATTTAAATTGTACATAAAGATGAAAGAGATTCAATTTACTTGGAGCAATATTTCCTTGATAACTTCATTGCTCTGCGAAATGAATGAGGGGTGCATATTTACACGCTCCAACACTCTCTCTAGCATTTCTCTCACACGGGAAGAACCTCTGATGTAATTATCGGATAAATACAAAAACAGAAGCACCTGTGATGTAATTACAAGATGAACACACAAACAGAAGCACCTATGATGTAATTATCGGATGAATACAAAAATAGAATACCTGTGATGTAGCCTAATTACAAGATGGGTACAAAAGCAGAAGCACCTTTGATGTAATAATAAGATAAAAGCAGAAGCAAAAGCACCTGTGATGTAATAATAAGATTAATACAAAAACAGAAGCACCTTTGATGAAATAATAAGATGAATACAAAAGCAGAAGCACCTGTGATGTAATAACAAGATAAAAACAAAAGCAGAAGCACATATGATGTAATAATAAGATAAATGCAAAAAACTGAGTACCTTACCTTTAAGACGAGAGTAAAACGCCTCCCCACCCGTAGTTTGATATCAAGCGAGTTTGTGACCATATACAGAAGCATGCAGTGAGTGACGTCTCGGAATGGATGGGACACTAAGCAATTTCTGTCTTGTTTCGTTTTAGCCTTTGAACTGTCGATATCAATTTTTTACACTTGTACGGAGAATTACTCTTGTTTCTTTCACTATAACTGTGTTTTGTTTCTGTCTCCATTTCTGTTTCCATTAACCTTCTCCCCCCACCCCCCACCCCCACGGCATGTCTCTCCATTTCTTACTTCTTTATCCATTTCTCCCTCTGCTCCTTTCTTTTCTCCTTCCTCCTCTCTCCTCTCCTCCCTTCTGCTCCCCTCAGTTTTCTCACCTTACCCCAACCCTCTCCGTCTCTCTCTCCCTCCCTCTTTATCTCACCTTCACCCCTACCATTTGTCTCAACCTGTCACCTCCTCCAGTAACTCCATCTCTCCTTTCCTCCCTCTCCCCTCAACACCACATCCCTCCCTCCACACCACATCCTCCACACACCCCCATCCCCCCCCACCACATTCCCCTCCATCCCTCCCTCCCTCCCCTTTCATCCCTTTCATCCCTCCTTCCCATCCTCCACAACCCTTCCATCCCTCCATTCTTCCTTCCTTCCTTCTCAGCCCCCCTCCCCTCCTCCATGCCACGTACTCTTATACCCACGCGTTAAGTTTAATTTGCATCTGTTAAGTAGTAGAGCATGGAGGAAACAATTACCTCCAAATAGAACATCACCATAATATT
>JAWQEG010004891.1:7500-25000 GCA_033782935.1 Petrolisthes cinctipes
TCAACTATAAATGTTTACAATAAGTGCAAGTGTATGTGCAATACAAGACGATCCATATGCATTTTGGAGCTAATGATTCCTCCAGTCTATTTCCAAACTACAGGATGCCAATATATATTTTTTAGTTGATCTTGCCTGTTTCCTCATATTCTTTGAAGGAATCATGAAACTCCAATGTACTCATATAGCATAGAGAGTAATATTAGTCTGGCTATAGTGGATTGGAGGGCTACTGACTCCTCCAAAGTATGCCAGGAAACAGGAGCAGATTAAAAAAAAAAAAAAAAAAAAAAAAAAAATAATAATAATAATGAATAATAATAAATACTAATACTAATAATAATAATAATAATAATAATAATGAATAATAATAAATACTAATACTAATACTAATAATAATAATAATAATAATAATAATAATGAAAAATAATAAATACTAATACTAATAATAATAATAATAATAATAATAATAATAATAATAATAATAATAATAAAAATAATAATGGTGGTCTGTTGCTTGGAATAGTTAGGAGGAATCAATTACTACTCCAGATTTATCAACACTGTAGCACACTGTCATAACCTCAAGGGGGAAGTTTTGTGTTGGTAAATCTGGAGCAACTGAATCCTCCAAACTATTCCCAACAACAGAACACCATTATTTTTGCTCCTATGGTCCTGTTTCCTAGCATACTTTGGAGGAATCAAGGCACTCCAATGTACACTCGCAATCCAAAATTTGTATCCAGGTCTTGTTGTTGAAGTTTCGAATTATTTGACATACTAGTGAACCAATTATAACGCTTATCCTGTTTCATATTTGTATCCAGGTCTTGTTGTTGAAGTTTCGAATCATTTGACATACTAGTGAACCAATTATAACGCTTATCCTGTTTCATATTTGTATCCAGGTCTTGTTGTTGAAGTTTCGAATCATTTGACATACTAGTGAACCAATTATAACGCTTATCCGGTTTCATATTTGTATCCAGGTCTTGTTGTTGAAGTTTCGAATCATTTGACATACTAGTGAACCAATTATAACGCTTATCCGGTTTCATATTTGCTTGAGCTCGCTTAATACTCGATCAGGATATTCGAAGCAAGCCTGGATACATATTTTGGATTGCGAGTGTATCAAAAAAAGAATTACCACCTTAAGGGACCCCCCCCCCCCACCCCCCTGTGATGTGGTCAGAAAATTGGAGGTGAGTGAGTCCTTCAAATATTGCCACGAAACTCCACCTGCTGTGTATTGGAAGAAGAGGCTTGTTTCGTGGCATATTCAGGAGGAAACAGAAGTCACCAATCCCAGGGTTCTTCAATTAAAAAAACAGATAACCTCAAAAATTTGGAGGAACCAGTAACCTTGTTTGTTTTACCTTCTTCTGGTCAAGTTTTATTTTTTATTTTATTTTTTACTTTTTGATTGTCAACAGAAGCATTTTTTTTTTTTTTTTACTTTTGAAGCATTTTTTCCTTTTTTTTTTTTTTTTTTTTTTTAATTTTATTTTTGAAGCATTTTTTTCCTTTTTTTTTTTTTTTGCATGTCAACAGAAGCACTTTATTTTTTGTTTACCTTTTCATTTTTTTTTTAAATCGTAAACAGAAGCATTTTAGTTTTTATCTACCCATTGATGGTCAAGAGTGCTGCTTCCCTACAAAGTTAATAATGTCTATAATATTTTGCATAATGATATAAAATTCGTAAGCCATTATTCATTTATGGTTATTTACGTAAGTTTTTATTTGTATTTATCTTTACTTTGTTATCTATATTTATTTACGTAAGTTTTTATTTGTATTTATCTTTACTTTGTTATCTATATTTATTTACGTAAGTTTTTATTTGTATTTATCTTTACTTTGTTATCTATATTTATTTACGTAAGTTTTTATTTGTATTTATTTTTACTTTGTTATCTATATTTATTTACGTAAGTTTGTATTTGTATTTATCTTTACATATCTCTATTTTTATCTTACGTTATCTCTATTTATGGCAACAACTATATGCAAAGAGTTACGTTTAGGTGATAATATATATAAATTTTTTGGGGTACATCAGATGCCCTTGATTCCTCCAAAATTTTCCAAGAAACAGGAGCAGATAATTATACAAAAATTAATGGTGGACTGTTGCTTGGAATAGTCTGGAGGAATCAGTTGCTCCAGATATTCCAACACTGTACCATCACCAACCCCCTAAATAATTAAGATGGCCAATTCCATATTATAATTATTATTATTATTATTATTATTATTTTTTTTTTTTTTTTTTTTTTCCAACTGGAAGACTAATGATTGCTCCCAAAGTTTATCTAGATACCAAACCAGTGTCTCAGTATATATATAAACAAGTGAAGGACTGTATTGAATTATTTGCTGGATAGACATGCATGCATTGTACACTCGCCATCCAAAATTTGTATCCAGGTCTTGTTGAAGTTTCGAATCATTTGACATACTAAAATGAAACAATGACAACGCTTATCCTGTTTCATTTTTGTATCCAGGTCTTGTTGAAGTTTCGAATCATTTGACATATTAAAATGAAACAATGACAACGCTTATCCTGTTTCATTTTTGTATCCAGGTCTTGTTGAAGTTTCGAATCATTTGACATACTAAAGTGAAACAATGACAACGCTTATCCTGTTTCATTTTTGTATCCAGGTCTTGTTGAAGTTTCGAATCATTTGACATACTAGTGAACCAATGACAACGCTTATCCTGTTTCATATTTGTATCCAGGTCTTGTTGAAGTTTCGAATCATTTGACATACTAAAGTGAAACAATGACAACGCTTATCCTGTTTCATATTTGTATCCAGGTCTTGTTGAAGTTTCGAAAAATTTGACATACTATAGTGAAACAATGACAACGCTTATCCTGTTTCATTTTTGTATCCAGGTCTTGTTGAAGTTTCGAATCATTTGACATACAAAAGTGAAACAATGACAACTCTTATCCTGTTTCATTTTTGTATCCAGGTCTTGTTGAAGTTTCGAATCATTTGACATACTAAAGTGAAACAATGACAACGCTTATCCTGTTTCATTTTTATATCCAGGTCTTGTTGAAGTTTCGAAAAATTTGACATACTATAGTGAATCAATAATTACAACGCTTATCCTTCTTTCATAATTGCTCGAGCTGGCTTAATTTATAGTCGATCAGGCTATTCGAAGCAAGCCTGGATACATATTTTGGATTGCGAGTGTGCTGTAGTAAGTGGGGAGTGAATGATTCTCTCTCTCTCTCTCTCTCTCTCTGTAGTAAGTGGGGAGTGAGAGATTAATAATTATTTCTCTAATAATTTTCCTTCTCTCTCTCTCTCTCTCTCTCTCTCTCTCTGAAGTAAGTGGGGAGGGAGTGAGTGATTCATTTCTCTAATATTTTCTCTCTCTCTCTCTCTCTCTCTCTCTCTCTCTCTCTCTCTCTCTCTGAAGTAAGTGGGGAGGGAGTGAGTGATTCATTTCTCTAATATTTTTCCTTCTTGTCTCTCTCTCTCTCTCTCTCTCTCTCTCTCTCTGTAGTAAGTGGGGAGGGAGTGAGTGATTCATTTCTCTAATATTTTTCCTTCTTGTGTCTCTCTCTCTCTCTCTCTCTCTCTCTCTCTCTCTCTCTCTCTCTCTCGTTTCCTTATGTCATGCCAGCCTGCCTACCTACCCTGCACTGTGTTATATAGAAGGTTAGGTTAGGTTAGGTTATAATAGAAGGTGTTAGGTTAGGTTAGGTTAGGTTAGGTTATAATAGAAGGTGTTAGGTTAGGTTAGGTTAGGTTAGGTTATAATAGAAGGTGTTAGGTTAGGTTAGGTTATAATAGAAGGTGTTAGGTTAGGTTAGGTTAGGTTAGGTTAGGTTATAATAGAAGGTGCTAGGTTAGGTTAGGTTAGGTTAGGTTATAATAGAAGGTGTTAGGTTAGGTTAGGTTATAATAGAAGGTGTTAGGTTAGGTTATGTTAGATTAGGTTATAATAGAAGGTGTTAGGTTAGGTTAGGTTAGGTTAGGTTATAATAGAAGGTGTTAGGTTAGGTTATAATAGAAGGTGTTAGGTTAGGTTAGGTTAGGTTAGGTTAGGTTAGGTTATAATAGAAGGTGTTAGTAGTAGTAGTGTACGTGTAAAAATGACCACTACTGTCATAAGTATGGTAATACGGTAATACAGACAGAGTAACTTTCAGTCATGCAATCACAGTCATCATCGTAATTATCTTACTGGATAAATACTTCCCATGGAAAATTTATATGGAAAATTTAGGATGAAAGATAGATATATAGAGGGAAAAAACATTAGAGAGATATAAGGAAAAGTGAGATTAGAAAACTATTATAATTGTGGGAAAATAAATATTATACTGACAGATAAATGAAAGGGTAAAGAAAGTGTGGAAATAAACGAAGGAAATTTAAAAAATATAGAGAAATGAGTGAGATGGATGGATGGAGAATAATGATAGAAGAATGAGATAGATGGGGGAAAAAAATAGAAGAATGAAATGAAGGGAAAATATTGATAGAAGAAGACAAGAATGAAGGGAAAATAAAGATAGAAGAAGACAAGAATGAAGGGAAATATAGATAGAAGACAAGACTGAAGGAAAAATAAAGAGAAAGGAGTGAGACTGAAGGAAAAAAAAGATAAAGGAGTGAGGTGAAGGGAAAATAAACATGTAGGAGTGAAATAGAAGGAAAATTTGTTTATGAAAATGTGAGAGAGAAGGAAAATTAACACGAAAGGAATGAGACAGAGAGAAAAAATAAGATAAATATGAATGGCCAAGTGAACTGCAGGGAAAATTATGAAGAACAGATAGAAATGGAAGGAAAAGGAAGGTAGAGAGAACGAACGAAGGACAACACAAGAGAATTGGAGATAAAAAAAAATACGAGAGAAACAGTCGAGAATTAAAAAAAAAAAAAAATATGGAATGGGAGTAGAAGGTGATAAGGAGCAAGACGAGGAAGAAAATAATAAAAGGAAAAATAGGAAATGTAAATGATAATAAAATAGGAAAAATAGGAAATGTAAATGATAATAAAAGGAAAAATAGGAAATGAAAATGATAATAAAATAGGAAAAATAGAAAATGTACATGATAATAAAATAGGAAAAATAGGAAATGTAAATGATAATAAAATAGGAAAAATAGGAAATGTAAATGATAATAATAGAGGAATAATATAATGAGGATAATGATTACTCAGAGGGATAGGGAAAAGGTGGGTAGATAAAATGGAACAGGGTATTTTTTGTCCAGACGTGTGTGTGTGTGTGTTTGGTGTAAGGGTCTGAGAGAGTAAGGGCCTGTGAGTTTTGAGTAAGGGTCTGTGAGTTTTGAGTAAGGGCCTGTTAGTTTTGAGTAAGGGTCTGAGAGTAAGGGTCTGAGAGTAAAGGTCTGAGAGTTTTGAGTAAGGGTCTGAGAGTAAGGGCCTGTGAGTTTTGAGTAAGGGTTTGAGAGTAAGGGTCTGAGAGTAAGGGTCTGAGAGTTTTGAGTAAGGATCTGAGAGTTTTGAGTAAGGATCTGAGAGTAAGGGTCTGAGAGTTTTGAGTAAGGGTCTGAGAGTGACTGACTGTGTAGACTTAGACCTATTTCTTCATAACTGTTTGTGGGTTGTACTACTCCTACTACTACTACTACTACTACTACTACTACCAATAATAATAATGATAATAATAATAATAGCAATACTACTACAACTACTCCTATTGTTGCTACTACTACTACAACTACTACTACTAACAATAGCAATACCACTACTACTACTGCTACCACTACTACTACTACTACTACTACTACTAATAATAATAATAATAACAATAATAAGATAACACACACAAAAAAAAAAAAATAATAATAATAATAATAATAATACTAATACTACTACTAATAATAATATCATATGCTTCATCACCATCATCATCATCATCATCATCATCAGTCCTGGGGTAATAACAATGAAGCTTAGCATAGGAACACCAACACGAGGGAAATACTAATAATAATAATAATACTAATCAACACAGACTTGGCCAGAGAGGTGTACAGTACAGTAAATATCCTGAAGAAGACGTGAAGTTCTGTGACCCCTACGTCCCTTACAACCAATAGCAGGCAGACAGGGGGAGACAGGGGCAGGGGGGAGATAGGGGGAGGGCAGGGAGGGGGGCAGGGGTAGGGGGGAGACAGGGGGAAGGGGGAGAGAGGGGAGGGGGGAGAGGACAACAAGATCTGGTTGGTTTGGTAAGGTAGGGTAGGGTGGGTTGGGAAAGGGCCATGCATGCACACACACAGACAGACAGACAAGCAAGCAAGCAAGCAAGCAAGCAAGCAAGCAATCACCATACACCTCACACACTCACTCTCTCTCTCTCTCTCTCTCTCTCTCTCTCTCTCTCTCTCTCTCTCTCTCTCTCTCTCGTCTACCCTCCTGCCTGCCTGCCTGCCTGACTGCTTGCTTCCTTGCTTGCTTGCCTGGTCAGTCAGTCAGTCAGTCACTATACCGTCATACACACACACACACACACATATATACACACATACATCTTCACCACCCCAGCAGGTAAGAATTTATACTGTATTTTATTAACTATTTATTTTTGGTGTTTAAGATGTTATTGTTTATTTCACTCGTTATTAATTCACTTTTTTCTTGTGTGTGTGTATTAATTTATGTATTAATTTCATACGGTGTTTATTATATATATATATATATATATATATATATATATATATATATATATATATATATATATATACAGTATATATGTGTATATATATATATATATATATATATATATATATATATATATATATATATATATATATATATATATATATACAGTATATATGTATATATATATATATATATATATATATATATATATATATATATATATATATATATATATATATATATATATATATTTTCACTATTAATCTATTTCGTGTTGTACTTTTTTTCTTATTTATTTATTTACTCCAATTGGGAATATTTTGTGTGTGTCGACTATATCAAGGCTGAGGTCACCAAAACCCACAACAACAACAACACATCAATTGTTCTTGGCTAAAAATGTACCTTACTTTTTTTCTTCTGTAATGGTGGTTTTGGAGATGGTGATGTAATTAAGGGGGAAATAATTTTTGTGTTGGTAAATCTGGAGTAAATGATTCCTCCAAACTATTCCAAGCAACAGAAGAACACCATTATTTTTGTTCATCTGGTCCTGTTTCCTGGCATACTTTGGAGGAATCAAGGCACTCCAATGTAACCAAAGTGAATTAACCCCTTAATACTATTGTGGTGTCTAAGACCATTATAATTACTGCAAATACGATTTAACCTAAATAATTAATAAGAAGTTTGACTTGAGCAGGTGATGAGAAAAAACAACAGAAATGACAGCAATGACGAATATAATTATTTTCTTAATGATATTCTTTTACAATAATACCGGTAATAATAATAATAATAATAATAATAATAATATTAATAATAATAACAATAATAACATTAGAAAGAGTAATAATAATAATGTTACTAGCAATAATTATAAAGAATTTTGTTATTTTTATAATTTTTTTAATAAGTTGAAGCCAAATTTGATCACTTGTTTCTGGAAAAAATATTATCCTTAGCCAAACAACACATATGATTTCTACATTAACTAACTCAATGTCATAATAAGGAGAAGGAGGAGGAGGAGTAAGAGGAGGAAAGGAAAGAAGGAAGAAAAGGAGTAATTCGATGATGATGAGGAGGAGGAAGAGTAGAAGAAGTAAGAGGAGGAAAGGAAAGAAGGAAGAAAAGGAGTAATTCGATGATGAGGAGGAGGAGGAAGAGTAGAAGAAGTAAGAGGAGGAAAGGAACGAAGGAAGAAAAGGAGTAATTCGATGTTGAGGAGGAGGAAAAATACGAGAAATAAAGAAACTAAGGATGGAAGGAAGTGATGAGGATAAATGAGAAGGGAGAAGAAAAAAATAATTAGCAATGGGAGAAAGATGGAAGGATGGAAGGAAGGAGGAAGAAAAATAATTAGGATGGGAGAACGATGGAAGGAAGGAAGGAGGAAGGAAAAGAACTCCAGTACAACACACACACACACACACACACACACACACACACACACACACACACACACACACATCAAAAGAGCACAGTACTCAGATTCAGGAATTATACCTCTCAATATTAAAAAAAAAAAATAAAAAAACACACACACACACACACACACACACACACACACTTGGTTTCTTTCTTGGGTTTGAAAAGGTTTACATTAGAGGGTGATATTATTACGAGTATAAATTTTTGTATGGCCAAAATAATGTTAGTATTGGTAATAATGTGCGGTGGAGAGAACTGTTGAAGATTTTTTTTTATTAACGAGAATATTGCTATGACCAAAGCAATAATAATAATAATAATAATAATAATAATAATAATAATAATAATAATAATAATAAAAATAGTAACTTGAATTAATATATGTCTGTAATGCCATATGTTTTTACAAATCAGAGAGATATTCTTAGGCACAAGAGAAGAATGTAGGTTAGGTTAGGTTTGATAAGGTAATGTTAGGTTAAATTTGGTTAGGTTTGATAAGGTTAGGCTAAGTTAGGTTAGGTTAGGTTTAGTTTGGTTTGGTTTGGTTTGGTAAGGTAAAGTTAGGTTAGGTTAGGTTAAGTTTGGTTAGGTTTGATAAGGTTAGGCTAAGTTAGGTTAGGTTAGGTTTGGTTTGGTAAAGTTAGGTTAGGTTTGACACACACGGGGCGTTGATAATAGTTTGTACTTGATCCGAATAAGAAGGATTTCCATAAATTTTTCTGATAAGTGGAAGCTGTTCAGATTTCCGAATATATCTGAGTAACGAGTATGATATTCTATGGGGGTTGTGTGTTCTGTCTGTGCCTATACAATTCCCAGCAGAAATATTTATCATCTCTCTACATGGGAAGGGAAACATGGAGAAAATCCACACCCACACCCATTCCTCCCAGCAACAACACATACATATACACATATACTAATTATACACATATAGTAAATATACACATATACCAAATATACACATATAATAAATAAACACATATACCAAATATACACATATAGTAAATAAACACATATACCAAATATACACATATACCAAATATACACATATACCAAATATACACATATACCAAACATACACATATACCAAATATACACATATACCAAATATACACATATACCAAACATACACATATACCAAATATACACATATACTAAATATATACATATACCAAACATACACATATACCAAACATACACATATACCAAACATACACATATACCAAATATACACATATACCAAATATACACATATACCAAATATACACATATACCAAATATATACATATACTAATGGGACAAATTAATGTATATACTGTATATCATAGTATTTTCTTTTTTCATACTAATACAGTGAATAAAAATATATGTATACACTAATATATATACATACATATATACTATAATTATTCATGGATTGTTTGTTACATATCCAAGATTTATATAATTATTGGCATTACATCATTTAAATATTTTAGAGTGGTCCTAACCTCGTCCTTCACTAAATGACTTGATATTTTTATTATTTTTTTATTTATCATTTTACCTGACAAGACCAGATAGATATTTATTTTAATGGGAAGCACAACAGATAAGCCTATTTGACACATTAAGAGACCCTGTGATGTAGTCAGAAAATTGGAGGTAAATAAGTCCTTCATATATTGCCACGAAACACACACACACACACACCTATATGGAAGGAGCTTGTTTCGTGGCATGGTCAGGAGGAATCAGAAGCCTCCTTAAGACTTGTAAAACATATTAAGGGGATAATATTTGTCTATACTTTTTGGTTCATTAGAAATATGCCAGGAAACAGGATCAGATTAACAATATATAAAGATGGTGGTCAATTGCTTGGAATAGTTTGGAGGAATCAGTTGCTCCAGATTTACCCACACTGTACTATCAGCCAAGAGAGTTTGCAGAACACGAAATGTGGAATTATATCCAAGAGATAATTTATTAAACGAATAATTTTTAGCAGGTGTGTCATAATTTGGAAAAAAAAAAAAAAAACTGATTAAAAATGAAATACTCAGAAAAAACTTTGTGTACCCAAACTAGAAATTAGGCATGAATTGTAAAGTGATTAAAAATAGATTTCTGAGGAAATGAAAAAAAATTATATAGAAATAGGCAGATATATATAGCACTAATAGAAATAATTATATCATGGACATGTGTAAATTATGTAGTAAATCAAATTACAGAAGAGCATATGTAAGTCATCTTTAAGGCGATAGTATACTTTTAATAGATTGGAGTGCTTCTATTCCTCCAAAGTATGCCAGGAAACAGACCCATATGAAGAAAAATAATGGTATCCTGTTGCCTGGAATAGCTTGGAGGAATCATTTACTCCAGATTTATCACCCAAAACAATGTGCTATATACCCCATTAATTAAGACAAAAATTTCTACAAAAAAAGATAAAGTTAGATAAAGTATATACTGTATATAATATCTCAGTACATTTCCCATAAGTAATTTTTCTTTTCTATTATAATGAAATTCCAACAAAATATTTCACACCAATATATTTTTATTACTGGATTCTCTGGTCTACCAAAATTCACATATACTACTACAGAAAAGTGAATTAAATAAATATAAAGATTAAGATGACTTGAATATAATCACTGCATATTCTGGTCTACACAAATCTACATATATTCTACAGGAAAGTGAATAGAATTAATATAAAGATTAGGTCGACTTGAATAAAATCACTGGTCTAACAAAATTCACATATATTACTACTACAGAAAAGTGAATGAACTAAATATAAAGATTAGGTCGACTTGAATAATATCACTGATCTAACAAAACTCCCACGATATAGAAAAGTGAATGAAATTAATATAAAGATTAGGTCGACTTGAATAATATCACTGATCTAACAAAACTCTCACGATATAGAAAAGTGAATGAAATAAATATAAAGATTAGGACGAGGAATATAATCACTGCATTCTCTGGTCTACCAAAATACACATATATATTACTACAGGAAAATGAATGAAATTAATATAAAGATTAAGATGACTTGAATATAATCACCAACATACACATAATTATATTACTACAGGAAAGTGAATGGAATATTACCGTATATAATAATAATTAATTTGAATACCATATGTCCCATCAATAAAACAAGGCGTCTGAGATGATAATTATGAGGGCATTACACCAACACAGTTAAGGGGGAAGTTAAGTTTTGTGTTGGTAATTCTAGAGCAACTGAATCCTCCAAACTATTCCAAGCAACAGAACACCATTATTTTTGTTCATGTGGTTCTGTTTCCTGGCATACTTTGGAGGAATCAAGGCACTCCAATATACCAAAAAAAGAATTACCACCTTAAGGGGATATATAGCACATTGTTTTGGGTGGTAAATGTGGAGCAAATGATTCCTCCAAACTATTCCAAGCAACAGAACACCATTATTTTTGTTCATGTGGGTCTGTTTCCTGGCATACTTTGGAGGAATCAAGGCACTCCAGTCTATCAAAAGTATACTATATCTTCTTAACCTTCGTGATAAAAGCCATGAGGTTGAGGGAAGATGGACGATGAAGCAAAAAAAAAAAAAAAATAATAATAATAAATAAATAATTAAAAAAATATGAAGGACTCTGTGATCATGTATGAAACAATATTGGAGGCTTGTGGTTCCTCCTGGCTATACCACGAAACAAACAAGCTAGCTCTTTCTTCCCTTATAGGTGGTGGTGGTGGTGGTGGTGGTGTTGTTTCGTGGCAGTAATTGAAGGACTCATTTTAACCTCCAATTTTCTAACTATATAATTCACAGGGTCCCTTAAGGTGGTATATAATTCACTTTTTGGTACATTGGAGTGCCTTGATTCCTCCAAAGTATGCCAGGAAACAGAACCAGGTGAACAAAACTAATGGTGGGCTGTTGCTTGGAATAGTTTGGAGGAATCATTATCTCCAAAAAATGCCCCAAATATCCATCCCAGTGCTCTGTGTCACTCATGAAAATCCACAAGAATTTTTAATATTTTTTTTTATTATATTTCTCTCTCTCTCTCTCTCTCTCTCTCTCTCTCTCTCTCTCTCTCTCTCTCTCTCTCTCTCTCTCTCTCTCTCTCTCTCTCTCTCTCTCTCTCTCTCTCTCTCTCTCTCTCTCTCCTTTTGTTTTTTACCTGGTTGGATGGTTGGTTGGTTAATTAGTTAGTTGAAAAAGTCGTGTAATTATACTCTGATTATGACCACAGCTCTCAGGTAAAGGATCATAATAGGGAGAAAAAAGAAAAAGTATATAATAATAATAATAATAATAATAATAATAATAATAATAATAATAATAATAATAATAATAATAATAATAATAATAAAAATAATAAAAACAACTACAATAATAATAATAACAATAATAATAATAATAATAATAACTATAATGATAATAATAATAACAATAACATTAATAATAATAATATAAATCATTATCATGTGATAGATTATTATTATTATTATTATTAGTATATACATAATTATTTTCTCCATGAGGGGTTAAAGTCGCGCCACACATTGATACCTGAACCCTCGATACCTCTCCAAAGGGCCAAGTGAAAAAGGTATCATAATAAATAGTGAGAAAACCATCATAATTATAAGTGTGTGTGTGTGTGTGTGTGTGTGTGTGTGTGTGTGTGTGTGTGTGTGTGTGGTATTTATTATTATCAGTAGGAACCCACATCAACACTACTCTAGGTAGGTACTTCTTCTTCAGGAGTGAGGGGCCCTTCTCAGAACTGGTGAGGTCGTTCCATATACAATTATACCCGTACCGACTAATTACTTCAAAATCTGAGTGACAAAAGATGTAAAAAAAAAAAAAAAATGTATGTAAAAAGGCAGTCAAAGTAAATTAATGCATAACTAAATTATTAACGGACTAGCTGCTCCGCCGCCCTTCGGGCGGCTAGGAGCCGCTAGCTCCTGCGGAGGGCTGGCGGCCTGCGGCCGCCCTTCCACCGCCCTTCGGGCGGTTTGGAGCAGATCGGGTGGTGGGTGGATAGAAGGAAGGGAAGGAGGGAAGGAAGGGGGAGAGGGAGGGATGGTTTAGTGGTTAGATAAAATAAATGGATGGATGGATGAATAGTAATAGAGGTGGGTGGGTGAATAATTGGAGGTATTAGTCGTTTTTAAATGTTTATTATATCAATCTTTCTCCCTCATTCAATAACTCCATCATTCTAATATTAGCATAATTAATAATATTTCCTTCTTTTTCTATTAATAGCGTCACTAAGCATTTTACTGAAGTGCCTCCTGGTAAACGACATTTTTCACGACTCCGGTTGACGACATCACGTAGAGATTCTTCTCATCGGCGACTCGACTGCAGCCCACATAGAGTTGACCGTGGGAGAAGACCTGGTCCTTAAGGTTGAGGCCAACTACTTTCAGGGACTGTCCTTGGTGGGCATAGCTTAGACGAATAGGGAATTGGAGACGTTGGAACTGAATTGGACAATCTGAGGGCCTCAGAGGGATTTTTGGAATGAAGACATCTTCGCCTTTACCTTTGCCAGTCAGGATTGTGGCCTCCACCAGACGTGGCATCATTGTTTTAACTCTTAATCTTGTGCCATTGCAAAGTTTTGGTGTGTTCAGGTTTCTAAGAAGCATTATCGGACATCCCAACTTCAGTTCCAAATTGTGAGGTGGCATCCCTGGTGGATCTAGACTGTTCAGGAATTCTGCTGGGTAGTTGACCACTTGATCATCGTCGGGCACTGTATCAACTGATTTGTACTTCATTGACCTGCCAGGCTGAGCATCCAGAAGTTTTTGGTTGATGTTGTTGACAGCTTCATTCTTTGGAGCTAGGATAGCTTCCACGTTTCGTTATTTGTGGTTTCGTTGTATGTGAAAATAAATATGGCAATAATG
The DNA here is from genome assembly GCA_033782935.1 of Petrolisthes cinctipes. Classification (NCBI taxonomy): domain Eukaryota; kingdom Metazoa; phylum Arthropoda; class Malacostraca; order Decapoda; family Porcellanidae; genus Petrolisthes; species Petrolisthes cinctipes. The sequence goes on from JAWQEG010004891.1 coordinate 21,557, forward strand.
AAAATAAATGTGACAAAAGTAAAATAAATCGTGAAAATAAATATGGCAATAATGAAAATCAATTTGACCAAAGTGAAATTATATATGACAATACTGAGAATCGATATGACAATGGAATCAATCATAAAAATGCATAAAATTTAATAATAGGTTTAATAATAGGTAAAATAAATCGTGAACGACAATATACTTACTGAGATAACGCATAAACAAATCGAATAATATCCGTGCTAAAATATGTTCATGAGCTGTTGATTAAAATAAATATGGGAATAATGAAAATCAATTTGACAAAAGTAAAATAAATCGTGAACGACAATATACTTAGTGAGAAAACGCATAAACAAATCGAATAATATCCGTGCTGTAGCCTAAAATAGTTTATCATAATTACGCTCTCATTTGTAGGGTGGTTTTAGGGGTAACAACTTTATTACTCATGGCGCTGCAGTACGCAAGCCAGTAAACCTAGGAAACTTTAGTTTACAGATTCTGGTGTGTAAAATCAAGCTCTACAAATCTGTAAGAAAAAATTTACCTAAATGAAACTTTAAAAATTACCGTGTTTTTGCGGAAGGCTGAACAGTGGTATGGTGATTCCGTAGATTTTTTCCCCTGTATTTTATTATTATTTCGCTAGCACGTTTCGTTATATGTGGTTTCGTTGTATGACCCCCCCTAAACCTGAAGGGGATCAAGACTCACCTACATGCAAATTTTGAGGACACAAAGTTGGACGGTTTAGGCGTGCATCGCGGACACACACACACACACACACACACACACACACACACACACACGCAGACAGATCTTGGCTTTATGTATATAGATTAGTTTCAGACTGAAAAAATAAATAAAATGAAAAATAAAAATAATAATAATAATAATAATGATAATAATAATAATGATAATAATAATAATAATAAATTCCTACATTAGTATTTCTAGTCTTATACACACACAAGCTTCCAACAAGTCTCACCAATACCGAAGTAGCATCCTAATCCATACATATACATACATACATACATACATACATACATACATACATACATATTATACTGGAGTCACAAAAACTATCAACCATCTCTTCACCTTCCCGTTTTAGTTAGGTTATTTTATTATTGTAATTTTATTTAATTAGTCAGTGTTTGGGTATACTGTATTTTTTTATTTTTTTTATTTGTCAGTGGTTGGGTATACTGTATTTTTTTATTTTATCATTTGTCAGTGGTTGGGTATACTGTATTTTTTATTTCATTAGTTGTCAGTGGTTGGGTATACTGTATTTTCATTTTATTTGTCATTGGTTGTGTGTACTGTATTTTTTATTTTCTTATTTGTCATTGGTTGTGTATACTGTATTTATATTTTAATAGTCATTGGTTGTGTATAGTGTATTTTTTATTTTATTTGTCATTGGTTGTGTATACTATATTTATATTTTATTAGTCATTGGTTGGGTATACTGTATTTTTTATTTGATTAGTTGTCAGTGGTTGGGTATACTGTATTTTCATTTTATTTGTAAGTGGTTGTGTATACTGTAATTATATTTTATTAGTCATTGGTTGGGTATACTGTATTTATATTTTATTAGTCAGTGGTTGGGTATACTGTATTTTTTATTTCATTAGTTGTCAGTGGTTGGGTATACTGTATTTTCATTTTATTTGTAAGTGGTTGTGTATACTGTATTTTTTATTTTTTTATTTGTCATTGGTTGGGTATAGTGTATTTTTATTTCATTTGTCATTGGTTGGGTATACTGTATTTTTTTCTTTTTTATGTCAGTGGTTGGGTATACTGGATCTATAATATTATTCCAACTACCTGACTAACTCCACAATATTAATAATTATATCTACCCTGCACATAATTATTACATTCTACCAAACTAGCACACACACACACACACACATATATATGTATGTATGTATGTATGTATGTATGTATGTGTATAATTATAACACCTGTCCTATTGTCCAAAAGCTATAGAACTCGAGGGAGTAGGAATTAATATAACCGTATTAGCAAAATACTGGGAAAACGCGGGTCATTTATTCAACTTATTTAGCTCGATGTAATGAACGATATACGGGTTTAACACTGCTCGGGAAAAATCAATATATTATAAAAATGCCGTTCATATAAATAGATAGCTGCTTCCAACTCCAGCTATCGATAAAGGACAATAAAACGAAGCATGAGTAAGGGTATAGGAATGATGTGAAAAAGTAAACACACACACACACACACACACACACACACGCGGGGATTTGAGAGATATCTGACGAGAAAAGAGAGGACTGGGAGAAAAAGAGAGAGAGAGAGAGAGAGAGAGGGAGAGGGAGGGACAAGGGCGGCGAAGAAGCGAAATAGAGAGAAAAAGAGAGAGTGTGTGAGAGAGAGAGAGAGTGAGTGGGTGAAAGAGAGGAAGGCGGGAAGAATGGGAGGGTACAAACGTTACAAGAAGAGAGAGAGAGAGAGAGAGAGAGAGAGAGAGGCAGGGTGGAGGAGTGAGGGTGTTTGTATGTATGTGTATGAAAATCAGAAAAAAAAAACCACACACACCAACTAACTTACACCACCTAAGCGAAGATAACCAAACCTAAATTATATCTCTACGTAACGAAAGATAAAAAAAAATAACTAACCAAAAAACAAAACAAAAGTAGCAACAACAACAACAAAAACACAAGGCCGAAGGAAAAAGAAAGAAAAAATAATAATAACATCTAAGCAACAAGATAAACACGAAATATAAAAGTGAAAAAGGGAATAGAAAAAATAGATAGATAGATATATATATGTATATGTATAATAAGTATAGATGGGACCAAGGGATTTTGTTTGTGAGTGAGGAAGGCGACAAGTACTGCCATCTACAGGGGGCTTCTGGCATGACCCTCCCTCTCTCTCTCTCTCTCTGTGTGTGTGTGTGTGTGTGTATGTGTGTGTCTGCATTGCCAGCCCCGCCCCGCCCCACCCCACCCCGGTTCTCTCGCTGGCTGGCTGGCTGGCTGGCTGGCTTGTTGTTGTTGTTGTTGTGGTTGTTGTTGTTGTTTCTGCCGACACCTTGCAACTATAGGATGCATGGCGGAGTGACTCGTGTTGCAGGTTGCAGTCTTATTTTTTCAACCCTAGCCAGTTAATTTTCCCCCGTAATTAACTCCCTCCTTCTCCTCCTTCTACTGCCGCCAGATGCCACGAGAAGCACTGACGAACGAACAGGGTAGAGAAAGAAGTAGGAATAAAGAGAGACTTACTTACTTACTTATACTTACTGACGCCGCTGCTTCTGCTGCAAGTAGTGAATAAAATGGACAAAAAAAAAGTAAAAAAAAAACTGTATATATATATTACGTAGGGCGGGAATAGCCTGGTCTAGCCTAGTCTGGGTTTGGTTAGAGAGAGAGAGAGAGAGAGAGAGAGAGAGAGAGA
>JAWQEG010004891.1:30000-40000 GCA_033782935.1 Petrolisthes cinctipes
GATTACTCCAAAGTATGCTAGGAAACACACCCACATTGAATAAAAATAATGGTGTCCTGTTGCCTGGGCTAATTTCGAGGAATCATTTGCTCCAGATTTACCACCCAAAACAATGTGCTATATAATAATTCTATCCCTTAAGTAACATTGTCAGTCAGTCAGTCAGTCAGTCAGTCAGTCAGTCAGTTAGTTGGTCAGTTAGTTGGTCAGTCAGTTAGTCAGTCAGTTAGTTGCTCGGCTCCTTGCTACCTAAACCCTCGATCCACTCTGTGCCATTCTACGTCAGAAATACAAACCCTCAGTCTCTTAATTCTAAGTTTAAAACAAAGCCTTCAGTCCATCCATTCTCAGTTAAATATAAAGCCTTTCAGTCCATCCATTCTAAGTAAAATATAAAGCCTTTCAGTCCATCCATTCTAAGTAAAATATTAAACCTTCAATTCTTCCATTCTAAGTTAAATATTAAGTCTTTCAGTCCATCCATTCTAAGTTAAATATTAAACCTTCAATTCTTCCATTCTAAATTAAAAACAAATTCTTTCAATCTATCCATCATTCTACGTAAAAAATAAAATAAAACTCAATCTATTTTACGTCGAAAACAAAACCTTCGATCCATCCTTCCGTGTCAAAAATAAAGTTATCATAATAAACACATAAATTAAAAAAAAATAATAATAAACAATTACCCAAATAAATAAATAAATAAATAAAATTATGGAAAATGAGACCTAAGATAATATCAGTCCACAACAAACTCTAGCCATAGCATATACTATACATAATACTATACATATACCCATAGCATAATAGTACATAGCATATAGCATACACACTGTACCCATTCCTTCTATCACTTCCTTCCTTCCTCCCATAGCATATACTATACATAATACTATACATATACCCATAGCATAATACTACAGAGCATATAGCATACACACTGTACACATTCCATCCATCCCTTCCTTCTATCACTTCCTTCCTTCCTCCCATAGCATATACTATATATAATACTATACATATACCCATAGCATATACTACAAAGCATATACATTTTATAGCATACACACTTTACCCCTTCCATCCCTCCCTCCCTCCATCCCTCCCTTCCCTTCCATTCCTCACTCCATCCCTCCTCTCCCTTCCATTCCTCACTCCCTCCATCCCTCCCTCCATCCCTCCTCTCCCTTCCATTCCTCACTTCCATCCCTCCTCTTCCTTCCATCCCACACCATCCCTCCCTTCCATCCCTCCATCCCTCCCTTCCATCCCTCCCTCCTTTCCATCCCTCCCTTCCATCCCTCTCTTCCCTCCATCCCTTCCATCCCTTCCATCCCTTCATTCCTCTATCCCACATCATATGATATCTTTGGGTGGTGAGGAAACAAGTGATTAGGGGAGATGTCGCCAGCCATTTACCGACGTAAGGTGACGCCGGAAACACCTCAGGCAAAAAATAACATCGCACGTATGAGAACCACAAATGACAGTCGTACGTGTATTATTATTATTATTATTATTATTATTATTATTATATTTGTAGGGGATGCAGTTGTGTTTATTTAAGGGGAAGGTAATACTAGTGTTGATAGATTGGAGCACCTTGATTCCTCCAAAGTATGTAAGCCTTGAAGGAAACAGACCCATGCACATGAAGAAAAATAATGGTAGGCTATCCTGTTGCCTGGAATAGTTTGGAGGACTCATTTGCTCCAGATTTAAGGTAGGTACCACCCAAAACAATGTGCTATATATACCTACTACCCACTTAAGGAGGAGATTCGGTGTTGGTAAATTTGGAGAAACTGAATCCTCCAAACTATTCCAAGCAACAGGACACCATTATTTTTGCTCTCCTGGACCTGTTTCCTGGCATACTTTGGAGGAATCAAGGCACTCCAATGTAACAAAAGCGAATTACCACCTTAAGGCTAGGATAGTGCAGTGTTGGTAAATCTGGAGCAACTGATTCCTCCAAATTATGCTAAGCAACAGGATACCATCGTTTACCACAAAAAACACACACACACACACACACACACACACACCTACATGAAAAAGGAGTTTGTTTCGTGGCATAGTCAGGAGGAATCAGAAGCCTCCATCACCAGGTCTCATACACGAAACAAACAGGTGAGGTGAAGGAGGAGGAGGAGGAGGAGGAGGAGGAGGAGGAGGAGGAGGAGGAGGAGGAGGAAGAGGAGGAGGAGGAGGAGGATGGAAGAGGTAGACAGGGATGGAAGAGGTAGACAGGGAGGAGGAGGTAGACAGGGAGGAGGAGGAGGAGGAGGTAGACAGGGAGGAGGAGGTAAGTGGAGGAGGAGGAGGAGGTAGACAGAGAGGAGGAGAAGGAGATGGAAGAGGAGGTAGGCAGGAAGGAGGATGAGATATGCAGGAAGGAGGAGGTAGGTGGAGGTAGGAAGAAGAGGTAGGCAGGAAGGAGATGGAAGAGGAGGTAGGTGGAGGTAGGAAGAGGAGGTATGCAGGAAGGAGGAGGAAGGAGGATGAGGTATGCAGGAAGGAGGTAAATGATTCTTCCTAACTCTATTACCATATAACATGCAGTCACGCCACCAGTTTAAAAAGGGTGGTTTTTTTTTATTTGCTATCAATATATAACATTTTTATTTACTATTATTATTATTATTATTATTATTTGTATTATTGTTATTATTATTTTTATTTTAATATTATTATTTTTATTTTATTATTATTATTTTTATTAGTATTATCAATATTTCATTATCATTATTATTTGTATCATCATTATCATTTATTTATATTTTTAATTTCTTTATATATATATTTTCTTTAGCTATTAATTTTTTTAAGGGTACAGTTTTTAGTATATACATATTTTTTTTTTTCTTTGAGGTTTAAGGAATAATTCTGTATGGGGTTAAGACGAAAATTATTGGGTTAGGTATATTTATCTTTATTTATTTTCATTTCTATTTATTTATTTATTTATTATTTTTATTTTTATTTAGTTATTCATTATTTATTATTTATTTATTATTTTTATTTATTTATTTATTATTTTTAGTTATTCATTATTTATTTATTATTTTTATTTATTTATTTTCATATTTATTTATTTATTATTTTTATTTATATTTATTTATTTGTTATTTTTATTTTTATTTATTTATTTATTATTTTTATTTATATTTATTTATTTATTTATTCATTATTTATTTATTTATTTATTTATTATTTTTATTTATTTATTTATTATTTTTATTTATATTTATTTATTATTATTCCTTCCTCCCTTAAAATATTTCTGTAGGAATTTAAAACGAGGCTAAGATTGAATAGCATACTAATTTTTTGGTACGTTGGAGTGCCTTGATTCCTCCAAAGTATGCCAGGAAACAGGACCAGATGAAGAAAAATAATGGTGTTCTGTTGCTTGGAATAGTTTGGAGGAATCAGTTGCTCCAGATTTACCTCCAGCACTGTACATACATACATAATAAATACCTCTCTCTCCCTTAAGGACCCTGTGATCGTGTATGAAAATTGGAGGCTTCTGATTCCTCCTGACTATGCCACGAAACAAGCTCCTTCCATATAGATGACGTTTCGTGGCAATATTTGAAGCCCTCATTTACCTCCAATTTTCTGACTACATCACAGGGTCCATAAAGGGGGTATTATAGTACAGTGTTAGTACATCTGAAGCAACTAATTCCTCCAAACTATTCCAAGCAACAGAACACCATTATTTTTCTTCATCTGGTCCTGTTTCCTGGCATACTTTGGAGGAATCAAGGCACTCCAATGTACCAAAATATGTACAGAATTATCCCCGTAAGGACCCTATATATGATGTAGTCAGAAAATTGGAGCTTAATGAGTCCTGCAAATATTGCCACGAAACACACACACACACACACACACACACACACCTATAGGGAAGGAGCTTGTTTCGTGGCATGGTAGTCAGGAGGAATCAGAAGCCTCCAATTTTCATACAAGATCACAGGGTCCTTAAATAAGACCTTCTATATCTATATATTTTTTTTAGGTTATACGCTTGACGGGGAAGGCAATGATACGGTTTAGTAAGTTTTGATCCTCTTTCTCCTCGCCCCATTAAACCCCAAACAAAACCACAGAATCAGATCAGGAAATCCTTAATAATAATAATAATGTTGATGTTGTTGTTTTCCTGAAGTGATTTAGGCTCGTATTCAGTTTGTCTTGCAGAATATTTATAGGAAAGTCTAGTAGTTGTTGTTGTTGTTGTTGTTGTTGTTGTTTACTGTATTTCCTTGGGGTTTGTTTAGTTTAGTTTAGGTTAAGTTAGGTTAGGTTAGGTTAGGTTAGGTTAGGTTAGGTTAAAGTTTTATCATCCTCAGTAAACTTACCTCACCCAATTTAAGGACCCTGTGATCGTGTATGAAAATTGGAGGCTTCTGATTCCTCCTGACTATGCCACGAAACAAACTCCTTCCTTATAGGTGTGTGTGTGTGTGTGTGTGTGTGTGTTTCGTGGCAATATTTGAAGGACTCATTTATCTCCAATTTTCTGACTACACCACAGGGTCCCTTAAGGTGATAGATAGTATACTTTTGATAGATTGAAGTGCCTTGATTCCTCCAAAGTATGCCAGGAAACAGACCCAGATGAAGAAAAATAGTGGAGCAAATGATTCCTCCAAACTATTCCAGGCAACAGGACATATATTGAGTAGAGCTCCTTCTATAATATGTATTCTTAATAATAATACAAATATAAATAATAATAAGTATAATAAAAATAAAAATAAAAATAAAAATAAAAATAATAATAATAATAATAATAATAATAATAATAATAATAATAATAATAATAATAATATTAATAATAATAATAATAATAATAATAACAATGGATTTCGTGTTCACCTTCCTCATCTCACCTCATCACCAAAAAGTACAACATTACACCTTTCCTCACCTCACCTCACCTCAATTACCATGCTTCACCATCACACACCTCTCTGACTCACATCTCTCCTCACACACACCACACCCCATCTCTCTGAATCACAACACCATCCACTCCTCTTTTTCATCATACAGTCCCTCATAATATTTTCCTCACCACACACACACACACACACACACACACTACCACAACACCTCTATGACTCACACCAACCAACCACTCCATCACACAAGTCTCTCAAACAATCCTCACAACACACCACACCACACCTCTCGTACTCACACCTCTCCTCCTCATCACACAACAGCCACACACACACACACACACACACACACACACAAACACACACACACACACACACACACCTCTCTCCTCTTCATCTTATTATTATAATTTCCAAAACCTTCCTCACCACACACCACAGACAACCTATACCTATCTCTCTTACTCACAACATACACCCATCCTCATCATTCATTCATTCACTCACTCACACTCATCATGCATCTTTCCCCACACTACTACAACACCACCACTACCACCATCACCATCATCATCATCATCACATACTTCTATATACCACAACATTCTTCCCTGTGTATTTCTGGTACCTATTGCTTCCCATTCCTTATATTCTTCTAAATCCTATCCTCACTCGAAATCATATTATTTAACATCTGAATCATGTTTTGTCACAGAATTTCCACAGTATACCTCTCTTACGTAAATGTCTTCATAGTCTTTTTCCCCACATGTTGTTTTTGTTGTTGTTGTTGTTGTTGTTTGCCCTTCCAGCTGAAGTTTCGACTGTTTATGGATCGATGGATTTTATTTTATTTATATATATATATATATATATATATTTTTTTTTTTTCCAATATTCCATTCTATACAAGTCACCACACATAATGGTTTACTATATTCAGCCGATTGATTTTTGCCCCACGACTTGACTGATTGATTGATTGATAGAATGGATGGATGGATGGATGGATGTGATCAGTTGTCGAGCACTCACAATGAAATCCGGCTTGTACCCTTGACCGATAAGTAAAGAGAGCCAGGCTGCACAGTTTTGGAACACAGCAGCAGCAGACGATATAAAATAATAATAATAGTAGTAGTAGTAGTAGTAGTAGTGGTGGTTCCATTTGAGACACACACTCACTCACACACACACACATATACACATACTAACACTCTCACACACACACACTCACACACACACACACACACACATACACATACTAACACACTCTCTCTCTCTCTCTCTCTCTCTCTCTCTCTCTCTCTCTCTCTCTCTCTCTCTCTCTCTCTCTCTCTACACATACACATACTAACACACACTCTCTCTCTCTCTCTCTCTCTCTCTCTCTCTCACACACAAACACACACACACACACACACATCATGGGCTCCACACTCATTACGTCTGTCTCACGAAGTAATAATTAACAAATAGTATTTAAGTGGAGTTTCTCTGGGTGGTGGTGAACTGGTGGATGGAGAGGGCTACTGATTCCTCCAAACCATACCAAGAAACAGACACCACCCCCATTTGTAAAAACATTGAGGTCGTCTGTCTGTTTCCTGGCATAGTTTGGAGGAATCAGTAGCCCTCCAATTTACCAACAAGAAAACAACAAAATAAACATCCTATCCCCTAAACAAAACAATCCTAATACGGTCTAGACTCTGTGGAAGGAATGTATGTATGTATGTACAGTCACAGTCAAATAACCACCGACACATTCCTTCCATATAATTATGTGCAAATAAATCAGTATCATATCAAAATATAATAATCATACAACAACACCTTACGTCAATTCAAATCCCCTCATTTATTATTATTATTATTATGAGGTGCTGCAAAATCATACACGTGCAAACTTTACCTGTCTCTGTCTCACTTTTTTTTCCTTGTCATCTCACCCCCCCCCAAAAAAAAAAAAAAAAAAACACACACACACACACGAGAACAGACCTTAAAAAAAAAAAAAAAAAAAAAAAAACAGGCCTACCAAAAACCAAAAAAACAAACAAACTAAAAACTAAATAATAAAAAAAAAAAAACTAGCCTGGCACTGACTGGGTTGGTGACTGTGGATCCTACCGTACTCTGCAAAGTGATCAAAAATACCCTAAAATCCGATTGCAATAACTCTGCATGCCTACGATCGTGTTTTGTTTGCAACTTGATACAGCAACCACGATCCCGAAGGACTTGCAATGCATAGATAAATAACCTCTTCTCACCATCACTTTGCAATCAATCAATCAATCAATAGACTTTATTTATCATTATGACTTGAATTTATTATTATTTATTATTATTATATTATATTATATTATTATTATATTATATTATTATTATATTATATTATTATTATATTATATTATTATTATATTATATTATTATTATATCGTTACCGCAAGATAAATTTTCTAGGTTAATTAAAAGGGGGGAATTTCAATGTTGGTGGTAAATCTGGAGTAACTGATTCCTCCAAACTATTCCAAGCAACAGGCCACCATTATTTTTGTTCATCTGGTCCTGTTTCCTGGCATACTTTGGAGGAATCAAGATCAAAAGTAGACCATCTCCTCAATAATATATGAAGAGTATACTAACATCAATGATAAAAACAACTGATAGTAATCTTTATATTTTATTTCTGTATTTTATTATATATTTATTTAATTTTAAACCCTTTTGAACCTGTGTCTTATTCTGTATATTAGTTTATCTTTATTTTATTTAAACACTTTCTGAAGCTGTGTCTTATTCTGTATTTTATTTTATATATATTTAATTTTAAACCCTTTTGAACCTGTGTCTTATTCTGTATTTTATTTTATATCTATTTAATTTTAAACCCTTTTGAACCTGTGTCTTAATCTGTATTTTATTTTATCTTTATTTTATTTAACCCCTTTCTGAAGCTGTCTCTTATTCTGTAATTTATTTAAACACTTTCTGAACCTGTCTTACTCTTTATCATTTTGTGTTCAGACTGTTCCCAAGCAATTTTTCATCTCACCAAGGAAACTACAAGCACTCACAAGCTGTAAAAAAAACCCTATTATACTCATATGACATTTCCAGAGGCTTAGTTTGACTCGATTATGACTTAATAAAAGAGAGACAACTTCATTAATACATACATACATACATACATGACATTTCCAGAGGCTTAGTTTGACTCGATTATGTCTTAATAAAAGAGAGACAACTTCATTAATACATACATACATACATACATGACATTTCCAGAGGCTTAGTTTGACTCGATTATGACTTAAAAAAAAGACAACTTAGTTCATTTCAGAAGAATCCATTGACACTCCAGGGGTTCATTATCATTATCCAAAATATTTTCTGCTTCGTGGTATGTTTTGGATTCACGGAAATAATATTCACAGCCAGGTTAATTAAGGACCCACAGGCATGAGGTAGTCAGAAATTTGGAGGTTAGTGAGTCCTTCAAACATTGCCACGAAACATCAAATATATAGAAGGAGCTTGTTTCGTGGCATGGTGAGGAGGAATCAGAAACCTCCTCCAATTTCCATACACGATCACAGGGTCCTTAATGGGGTATATAATTAGTAGTACACTGTTGGTGAATCTGTAGTAAATGATTCCTCCAACTAGTCCAGGCAACAGGCCACCATTAATTTGCTAATCTGTCTCTGTTTCTTGTCATACTTTGGAGGAATCAAGGCGCTCCAATGCATCAAAAATATACCGTACTATCCCCTTAAGAGACTGTTATTATTCAGGTCCTTTGAGTAAATAATATATCATGAAAACATTAATAAAATATAATTATTTTTCCAAAGTACTCAAACACACCCACCCATCCATCAAATATGACCTCTAATATGTGCATCCAACTGTACATCTTTTCCTATACTCGTGTTTCCATTCATCCATCCATCCATCCACGTGACCACGAATATGTGCATCCAACTGTACATCTTTTCCTATAGGCTACTCGTGTTTCCATTCATCCATCCATCCATCCACGTGACCATGAATATGTGCATCCAACTGTACATCTTTTTCTATACTCGTGTTTCCATTCATCCATCCATCAAATATGACCTCTAATATGTGTGTCCAACTGTACATCTTTTCTATACTCGTGTTTCCATTCATATCTTTTTCAATCCTTCCATTCCATCCTTATTAACACATGCATTTATGACATCTGTTCCCTCAACTGTCTATAAGCTTTATAATTGCCTTTCCATCCTTCCTTTAGCTTTCCATCCAATTGCCTTTCCATCCTTCCTTTAGCTTTCCAATTGCCTTTCCATCCTTCTTTTAGCTTTCCATCCAATTGCCTTTCCATCCTTCCTTTAGCTTTCCAATTGCCTTTCCATCCTTCCTTTAGCTTTCCAATTGCCTTTCCATCCTTCCTTTAGCTTTCCATGTGCTTTTCCATCCTTCCTTTAGCTTTCCATCCAATTGCCTTTCCATCCTTCCTTTAGCTTTCCATCCAATGTCCCTTTCCATCCTTCCCTTAGCTTTCCAATTGCCTTTCCATCCTTCCTTTAGCCTTCCAATTGCCTTTCCATCCTTCCTTTAGCTTTCCATCCAATGTCCTTTTCCATCCTTCCTTTAGCTTTCCATCCAATGTCCCTTTCCATCCTTCCTTTAGGTTTCCATCCAATTGCCTTTCCATCCTTCCTTTTCCTTGTCTTTTTAGCTGTGCATCCACCTGTCATTTTACCTGTCTGTCAATCTGTCTCGTAACTGCACGTCTTTTCCACCACACCTGTACTCCCACCACACACACCTGTCTGTCTGTCTGTCTGTCTACCTCTCTTACCTTCTATATTTTTTCTTTTTATTCTTTTTCCACATACAGCTTGCTTCGGACACTATGATATACTTATAATTCTTGACCACACTTACTTTTGAAGCAGATCCAAAGTCAAGTTGTTATTAACTACTAAACAAACATTACTCAACATCGAAAAAGATCAAAGATTATTATTATTATTATTATTATTATTTTTTTTTTCATTCCATCGTTATTGTCAAGG
>JAWQEG010004892.1:0-77616 GCA_033782935.1 Petrolisthes cinctipes
CCAGGTTCTCCTCCACCTCACCTCCACCAGGTTCTCCTCCACCTCCTCCTCCACCAGGTTCTCCTTCACCACCCTCCTCCTCCACCACCAGCTCCATCACGAGTCCCACCAACCCCCTTAACCTCCAACGTCACCCCAACACACTTAATAAATAGTAAATAAACATTAAATAAAAAGTAAACACATCCACAAAAAATCATAGTCTGTTTTATAAGGGGGAGTGAGATAAAAGCGGGGTAAGTGAGAGCAATAAGAGGAGCAGTGAGAGGAAGGGGAGAGTGAGTGAGAGGAAGGGAGAGTGAGTGAGAGCAATGGGAGGGGCAGTGAGAGGAAGGGGAGAGTGAGTGAGAGGAAGGGAAGAGTGAGTGAGAGCAATGGGAGGGGCAGTGAGAGGAAGGGGAGAGTGAGTGAGAGGAAGGGAAGAGTGAGTGAGAGCAATGGGAGGAGCAGTGAGAGGAAGGGAAGAGTGAGTGAGAGCAATGGAGGAGCAGTGAGAGGAAGGGGAGAGTGAGTGAGAGCATGGGAGGGGCAGTGAGAGGAAGGGGAGAGTGAGTGAGAGGAAGGGAAGAGTGAGTGAGAGCAATGGGAGGGGCAGTGAGAGGAAGGGGAGAGTGAGTGAGAGGAAGGGAAGAGTGAGTGAGAGCAATGGGAGGAGCAGTGAGAGGAAGGGGAGAGTGAGTGAGAGGAAGGGGAGAGTGAGTGAGAGCAATGGGAGGGGCAGTGAGAGGAAGGGGAGAGTGAGTGAGAGGAAGGGAAGAGTGAGTGAGAGCAATGGGAGGGGCAGTGAGAGGAAGGGGAGAGTGAGTGAGAGGAAGGGAAGAGTGAGTGAGAGCAATGGGAGGAGCAGTGAGAGGAAGGGAAGAGTGAGTGAGAGCAATGGGAGGAGCAGTGAGAGGAAGGGGAGAGTGAGTGAGAGCAGAGCCATGGAATAGGATAGGATACTCAGGGTCACTAAGCGAAATGGGATAGATGTCAAAGTGCAGTTATATTCCTGTTATGGTGTAATAGTAGACCTCCCTGCCCCCTCCTTCCCCTATACACACACACACACACATACACACACATACAGCTGTTATGGTGTTATACGAAGACCTCCCTGCCCCCTCCCTTCCCCTACATACACACACACACACACACACATACACACACATATATAGCTGTTATGGTGTTATACGTAGACCTCCCTGCCCTCTCCCTTCCCCTACACACACACACACACACACACACACACATACAGCTGTTATGGTGTTATACGTAGACCTCCCTGCCCTCTCCCTTCCCTCTCCCCCCCTACACACACACACACACACACACACACATACACACACATATAGCTGTTATGGTGTTATACGTAGACCTCCCTGCCCCTTCCCTCCCCCCCCCCTACACACACACACACACACACACACACACACATAGCGGTTATGGTGTTATACGTAGACCTCCCTGCCCTCTCCCTTCCCCTACACACACACACACACACACACACACACACACACACACACATAGCTGTTATAGTGATAGTATTACAGTAGAACAAAGAATAGTGTATACAGTACGAGGCAAAAGTTGTGTTCGATACCGTCATATGTGGTTTTAGTTTGTGGTAAAGCATTAAATACAGGACTATTAACCATTAGGCAGTCCTAGAGTTCCAAAAAGAGTCATGTTTGAATAATTACCAATATAGTAGACATAAGATAACCGATGAAAATGATTACTGGTTGGATGGAACACGACTTTTATTTCTAACTGTACGACCACATAGCTACTCTGAGAATCATGGTATAACGAGAAACAAAACAATAATCTTCAAGGTTAAATAAATACTAAAATTAAGATTGGACCAAGGAAAATAATGCCAGCCACTTTATCTCATTTATAACACTCAGTTAATTAAGCTTTTTACTATAGACAGGAAGTATGACAGGAATTTTAACCTTGAATGTACTTGCTGCACTTTCTCCTCGCAGTGAAGTTTAATTAATATCAGATAACACTAGATATTTATACTATCAATTGAGTAAAACCACCAGGAAATAATAGACGAGAAAGTCAGCTATGCATAGGTCAATAAGTGTTTAACCTCAGCTTTATCTAATACTTAATTTAAGCCATGTAAACCCAGACATCATTTATGTAAAACGTCTGAAATGGCGAGGCTCAAGCACCATGGAGGAGGAAAAGAGAGAGAGAGAGAGAGAGAGAGAGAGGAGAGAGAGAGAGAGAGAGCAGAGAGAGAGAGAGAGAGAGAGAGAGAGAGAGAGAGAGAGAGAGAGAGAGAGAGAGAGAGAGAGAGAGAGAGAGATAGAGATAGAGATAGAGATAGAGAGAGAGATTGTCAACATTTATTACTCTCTGTCACTGAATATAGAACAGATGATGGCAGCATGTAGGACTATATGTAATCCTGTATCCTGTATAAGCAAAGGTAAAATTATAAGGTTATCATTCATCCAAATTTGCGAGATCCATAATAATTTAAATACAAACGGAGAGTCAAACGTGGATTTTTTTTTTTTTTTTTTTTTTTTTTTTTTTTTTTTTTTGCATAGTTGGTTCATGTTACTCATTTTTTTTTTTTCGTGCATATTTGGTTGATTTTACTCTTCTTTTATATCTTTATTAAATGCCCCCCCCCCTCCCTGTAAGAGTGAGAAAAACCTATATTTTACGATATACAAAAAATTTACAAGATAGAAACGGAGGGAAGTGGAGGTGGTAACTTTTATGTCTGACTGTACCGCTATTCACGAAGCAGGATAATGCTAGAAGTTATTTTTCCCTATTGTGACTTTTATTTCCCTGTAAAACTGCGCTGGTTGGGCGTTGGGGCTGGGAGAGGGGGGGGGATAGGGGGGGGGGCTGGGGGGGGGAAGGGGTTGTTATGGGGGTAGGATATGGCAGGGTGGAAGAGAGGTAGAGAGAGTAGGGGGTGGAGGTCTGAGTGGAGGGAGATGTTGGTGGAGGATTGGGGGAGGGGTGGTGATTGGTGGGGGTAGTGGAAGGTGATAGTTAGGGGTGTAGGAATGTGGTGGGGGTGGAAGAAGTAAGTTGATAGGAAAAAGTGGAGAGAGGTGATATTATGTGGAAGTGGAGGAAGGAAGGTGTTGGTGAAGGGTGGAGAAATGTGGGTATAGGGGTGATGGAGGAAGATGATCGGTGGAAGTGGAAAAAGTTGATATATAGGAAGGAGTGGAGGGAGGTGATATCATGTGGAAGTGGAGGAGGAAAGTGTTGGTGGAGGGTGGAAGGTTGGGGAGGAGTCAGGGTTGTCGATGGCTCCAGAGATCTTTGGGGCACTAACTCTTCTTTGTATGTACTTTCTTGTAACTCTTTTCCTCCTCCATTTTCGTTCATTTTCTCTGACACATTTTTTTCTGTTCTTTTTCATCCTCATCCTTTCCTCCCTTCGTTTCCTTTTTTTTTTTTTTTTTTTTTTTTTTTTTTGCGCTCGTCATTCATTTCTTTCATTTATTTTCTTCGTTTTGTCCCTCTTCACTTACGTACGCATTATTTCCTTTCTCTCTCCTTTCCTCACCTTCTCTCTCCCTCATTCATGCTTTCCCTCCCTTCCTTTCACTCATACACCTCTCCCTTTCTCTCTAATTCACTCACCCCATTTTTTCTCACTCTCTCTTTCCCTCACCTACTATTTTTTTTTTTCCATTCTTCCTTTTCCTCACTGATCCTCTCTCCATTTTCTCTTCCTCCAAATCCTTCCTTCCTCTTTCTCCCTCATCTACATCTTTACTCCCTTGCCTTTCTCTTCCCTTTCTCCCTCCTCTACATCCACATCTCTCTCTCTCTCTCTCTCTCTCTCTCTCTCTCTCTCTCGTCTCTCTCTCTCTCTCTCTCTCTCTCTCTCTCTCTCTTGCTCCTTTTCTCCATGGCTTTAACCCTCGTATTTATAGAGTCAGATAGTCATCGGAGGCAGGTCGGCCAACACACTCACAAGCCCCTATAAAGTTGTCCGCTAAACTCAGCTACTTAAATAAAAGTCGAGCGTGGGTTACATAACAGCGGGAGGGGGTCACAGGCGGGTGGGGTCCGAGTTTTCCTTCCTCCCCCCCTTATCCTTGTCGGGCATAGTTGACTACGGTATAACTTCATGTTCAGATTACTTGCTGCATGGTACACACACACACACACACACACACGCTTCATGCCTTACTTACGAAAGTTGTCTAGCCTATAGATCAGGACCAACTAACACAACTATGGCAGGACTTGCAAAGTATAACCCACAGCTACATGAAGATGAAATAATATCCAGGATGCTACAAAAAAAAAAAAAAAAAAAAAAAAAAAAAAATTGTTCAACCTTCATGAAAGCCTGAAACTTTACTGGAAATAACTCTATAAATACTTTCAGCCCCTGGCCAAGAATGAATGAATAAATGAATGAATGAATGAATAAATGCGAATCCTTAACCACGGATTACGACACGAGCTTAGTATACTATAGCCACTAAACCACCTGGCCACCTCTCCTCTATATTTGCTTCATTTTATATCCTACAAGAAGACCAGATGTTTCGATCGTCTGTTCACTCATGTGTGCATAAAATGTATTCAAATTGCACAGTACAGGACGGTGTTCGGATGTCTTGGTTTGGGTGCAATTATTAAGGACCCTGCATGTGATCGTGTATAGGAATTGGAGGCTTCTGATTCCTCCTGACTACGCCACGAAACACGCTCCTTCCCTATAGGTGGTGTTTCGTGGCAATGTTTGAAGGACTCATTTACTTCCATTTTCTGACTACATCACAAGCAGGCTCCCTTAGCATGGTCAAATATCGAGTAACTATAGTGAGGGTACATACATTCAGGGGGTCATTTGTTGTCTGTGAAATGGAGGGCTACATATTCGTCCAGACTCTGCTACGCTACAAAGGACATCTCCTACTCATTAATTAAGGACCCTGTGATCATGTATGAGACTTGGTTGGTGGCTTCTGATTCCTCCTGACTATGCCACTAAACAAGCTCCATCAATATTGGTGGTGTTTCGAGGCAATATTTGAAGGACTTACTAACCTCCAATTTCTGACTACATCACGGGGTCCCTTAACTTAGACAATATTCTGTGTCCTGGGGCATTGTATGGAGGAATTAGCACATCTTCAATTCACCTGTATCATATGATCCCCTTAATTTGTTGATATAATGTCACTAATATATAATGACTCTACATTATATAGGTAATTAAATTTCTGCTCATATTTGTCGCTACATCTACATTCTCCTAAATAACAACAACAACAACAATAATAATAATAATAATAATAATAATAATAATAATAATAATAATAATAATAATAATAATAATAATAATAATAAAACACTATTATTATGTTGTTTTGGAGTGTGAAGGTAAATATCCAGAGTTGAAAACAAATGCGAACCGTGACTGGTCGAAGCTAGAGGTCCTGAGACACACACCACCAGCCAATCAAATGCAAAGTATAGACCGTGTATGTGAGATTATGTGGAAGTACTTGTATCGTGTGTGTGTGTGTGTGTGTGTGTGTAAAACTCTGGACGCCACACAGTCTAGCTTCACTCTGCCCCCTCCCTTCCCTTCCCTCCCCCTAGCTTCACCCTGTCCCCTCCCTTCCCCTCCCCTTCCTTCCCCTTCCCTTCCTTTCCTTCCCCTCCCCTCCCCCTAGCTTCACTCTGTCCCTTCCCTTCCCCTCCCCTTCCCTTCCCTTCCTTCCCCTTCCCTTCCTTCCCCTCCCCTCCCCCCTAGCTTCACCCTGTCCCCTCCCTTCCCCTTCCCTTCCTTTCCTTCCCCTCCCCCCCCCCTAGCTTCACCCTGTCCCCTTCCTTCCCTTGCTTCCCCTTCCCTTCCCCTCCCCTTCCCTTCCCGAGTGGGGTATAAAACTGATGGCAATTTGGGGGCTACTGATTCCTCCAAACCTTAATTGTACTGAACAGACAAATTCATTCTATGTGCTTAGTTTCCTGGATTAGTATGGAGGAGTTCGTAGCCTCCAGTTCAGTTCATTCCTGTTTATTCTCCCTTCGTTTCTACTTCTGAACCAAGAAAATAAATGTGCTCTTAATTAAGGGGAGAATTCTTTTTGGTGACTTGGAAGGCTACTGATTCCTCCAAAACTACCTACGAAACAAATCACCTAATTACTAGCAATATATAAGGGATCTATCTGTTTCCTTGCATTGTTCAGAAGGCTACGTATAGACACCAATAAATTCACCCACAACAAACGACCGACCCCATTAAAGGACCCTGTGATTGTATATTATGAGACTTGGTGGCTTCTGATTCCTTCTAACTATGCCACGAAACAAGCTCCTTTCCTTATAGGTGTTGTTTCGTGGCAATATTTGAAGGACTCACTAACCTCCAATTTTCCCACTACATCACGGGGGTCCCTTAAAGCACACGGGATAATGAAAGCAGTTGAGTTGAATGGAGAGAGAGAGAGAGAGAGAGAGAGAGAGAGAGAGAGAGAGAGAGAGAGAGAGAGAGAGAGAGAGAGAGAGAGAGAGAGAGAGAGAGGAGAGAGAGAGAGAGAGAGAGAGAGAGAGAGAGAGAGAGAGAGAGAGAGAGAGAGAGAGAGAGAACCAGTGTCGGGAGTAGGAAGGATTTACTGCACCGTGTTGCAATCAGACGTCCTATCTTGGCTCTCGAGACTGGAGTGTGGTGTAGTGTGGTGTAGTGTGGTATGGTGTAGTGTAGTGTAATATAGTGTAGACCAAACCAGCCACCTGCATTAAATTTGCTAGCTAGCCTCTTCACCATCTCTGATTTTCTTACTCTCTTTCTCCTCTCTCGCTTTCTCTCTATCTTTTCAACCATCACTTTCTCGCTCGCTCTCCCTCTCATGGTTTCTTAATATATTTTTTTTCTCTCTCGCTTCCTCTGCTTTTCGCTTTTCCTTCTCTCACTCAACTTCCTCTCCTTATTTCTTTGTCTTCTATTATCGTTTCTTTGTCTCCTTTATCTCTTCTTCTACCTTTAACTTGTTGTCTTTCCTTATATTTCGTCTTGTTTCTTTTTCTTTGTCTCCTGAAACTCCTCCTCCTCCTCCTCCTCCTCCTTCTCCTTTCCTTCCTTCTCCCCCTCCTCCTCATTTTCTTCCTTCTCCTCTTTTTCTTTCTTCTCCTCCTACTCTTCCTCCCATTCTCATTGTTTCCTTCTCCTTCTCTTCCTCCTCATCTTCGTTTCCTCCTCCTTCTCTTCCTTCTCTCCTTTCTCTCTCTTCTCCTTCTCTTCCTCCCTTTCTCATTTTTTTTATTCTCCTCTTCCTCCTCCTCTTCGTTTTCCTCCTTCTCTTCCTCCTCCACCAGAGTTCAGCAAACCATCACTGCCTCCATCGCCACCACCTCCAACATTACAATCACCACCACCACCACCATCACCAACAACAACATTATTACCTCACACCACCACGTCTACCATCACCACCACCACCACCAACATCATTACCTCACAACACCGCCTCTACCATCACCACCACCAACAACAACATCATCATCACCTCACAATCATGACACTCACGTTACACTATATTTTCCCTCTACGATATTTTCCCTCTACGACAACATCTACTTATTATTCTACTACGATCATTTACCTCGAGCCACAGGAAAACAAACCCAGAGTGTGATGGTGACAACGAAACCAGGGACAGACAACATCCTCAGTCGGGGGGGAGGGGCAAGTTTTTCTCAGCCTTGGAAGGGAACAACAACAACAATTAAGCGTGAGAACAAGTTTGGTCTCCCTTCCGTTTTGTCTCATTGTTTTCATGATGTCCCACCGGATCTACGACTCATGGATTAATTATACAGACAGTATCACTAGGGAGGGTGGGGGAGGCTGCACAATTACTTCGGATACTACTGTAGAATTTTCATGGGAAGATGGACAAGGTGAATGGTACAACAGATATATAAATATTTCGCGAAGGGAAGTGTGGGTGGGGGGGCATCGGATGGCAAGTGGTACAGTTCTCGGCTCCCATTCCCAGTGATCCTGGTTCGAGTTTCCTCAGTGCACACTAACCTTATAGGGGAGGGGTGGAGATAGCGCCCTCTTGTAACCTCATTAGACAACAACAATACCAGTATGGCCATAACCCCACCAACAAACAATATTACTCTGATATCAGTTTGTTTGTACACTTGCTTCCAGGTTTAGCAAAATAAATATATAGATAATAATAAAAATATAAGATAATTACATGTGACATACGCTAACCCTCGTGTTCTCCATTAATACCATAAATTTTACACACTACTACCAGACGCAATCATGGTGCAAATACAATCAAATACATATATATATAAAATTACTTCGAGTTGTGTGAAAAATATGGTAACATGATAAAAGCTGGTGACTCCTGTGTGTGAAAAATTCCTTGCTTACTGTTAACTTGGGTCAATCCTTTTCACTCACACTTACCTTCTTGACCCTGAGGGAAGCGAGGCCGGCAAAGGGTTCAATGGCCAGGGGGATGTCAGCTGGAGTCACGAGGAGTCAGCTGGAGTCAGGAAGAGTCAGCTGGAGTCAGGAATATTCAGACGGAGTTAACATATATTTTCTACGGCTCTCTACAACTTTATTATTTTCAGTCCGACATAATATACAGTTCATATACTTTTCACGTTTTTTTTTTTTTTTTTTTTTTTTGGCAACGATAGCAATTGTCTGTTGGATGTCATTGCTTAGTTTTGTTGCCATGCGTCTGCGAAGCATGTGTTAGGACTGTAGCCTACTCCTCACCATTCATTCAACACGTGGGACTTGCAAACATCCACACTTGTTACAACATCTCATTAGTCAATAACTTAATTTAGTGCACCACATTTTGGGTAATGGAGAATGAATACCCGAAACCCGATCCTACAATAATTTTATACTCTGCCTGTTGGCCGTAATGGTATATTTGAGAATGTTTACGACGCCGATGACACTTGGATGTTGGTGTTGTTGTGTGGATACGGACTGATTAAAACGGAGTCCAACGGGAATGTCAACACTATTATTATCAGCCTCGTTAAAAGAGACATAGTTAAAGATGGAGGATTGTTTTATCTTTAAACTTACCGAAAATGAAGGCAAAGGCAGATTCTGACAACCATCTGAATATTAAAAATTAAAAATTACTTAACGAATACTGAATGGAGGAGTTTCTTTCTACATCTCCAAGGATAAAGTGCATGAGTGGAATTATTTTAGTGTCATAGTGGTTGGTGTATTTATGTGTTTCCATTTTATTATTACATCATGCAACAATACTCTTCACCGACTAAATAGACCGATTAATTCACATTTTTAACCCTTTGCATTATCTACTGTATTATTGAGTTCAACGCTATCCATAATATACTAGAGCTTGAAGCAATAGTCTTATATATATCTATGCAGAGGTTTCGTTAATAAATCACGTCGTTTAGCATTAATAAGAACAAAATTTACAATAAAGATGTCAGTCGTTTATTGTTAAAAGGTTAAATACGCTTAGAATGATCGAGTTGGTATTTTAAGGCAATTTTTTTATACAGTGATTTGCACGACAATATTATGAATAATTTGATGAGATTATAACACAACACACGAAGGGAACAGAGATGACTGAAGTAGAGGGAAGGATGGAATAAGGATGTGTGAGTATGGGATAAGCCACGCCCATCACACCTACCGAATCTGACACTGTCTCACGCCGCTCGAATCTCTGACTGAGACACCTTCCTCCCAGAAAGTGAACAAGTGAATCCCATTCGAACCATCTGGCCCTCTGACGGTAGACGAGCGTACTAATCCGTGACGTATTCATTAATAATTCCATTGTGCAGGACAGTAGCTCCCAAAAACTATCTTAAAAAAAAATTAACAAAGAAAATTAAACACACACACACACTGGTTTACATTCTCACACAATATAGAATGTTATTTGACACGTTTGGTAAGTATGGTTGCAACAGTTGATGAGTATGGGAGTGGTTGCCATATGACCTTGGATATTAGATGTCTTTTTATAGTTTGTAATATTGTAGTACTTTATTCATTACTTAGTCATATAGATATATAATTATTATGATCTGGTTATAATACATAGTAACATTTGATTTGCTTAATATAAGCAAGGAGTATATCTGTAAGTCATTTGTAATGTGTTCATGCATCAGAGCACATAAATATTATCATTAGAAAGCAAATGTTAAATAAACCCTCCCAGCATTTAAATGTCGTACGGTAAGAGATACAAATCCATCTCAGAAAATCATTGTGTGTTTACATAATCGCTCTACGCACACTATGAGATTTCCATGCTGTGACTGACAGACATTACCATATCCATGACACCTTATAATGAAGTTGTGCAACTCACTGATAAAACCCCAAACCCCGATACAGTCCAACACTGACATAGCCTACTACCTGATTTTGGTAAGATATGGTGAAATGATAACTTCGTCCAAATTGTTCGCACTGCTGATTCATGTGTGGTTATGATAACGAAACAATTGTTGTAGTTAATTCTGTCACATAGTTTCACAATTTATGGTTAATTCATATTTGAACACAGCAACTCAGTCCATTGTTGTTACCATGTTTCCAAAGACTTTTTTATAGACCTCAACCTCGGGACTGTACTACTGTAGGCGGTTAGTAGCCCCATGACCAACACATGCATATGTGTTGGACCTGAGTAGCCCTTGACTCTTGCGAGGCCCCGAGATTATTGAGTGTCGCACTAGATGAGATAGAGGAGCTTCATGGTGTTGGTAGCTTCTCTTCTATCCCACTAGACAGCTACACTTTAGTTTTTCACGTCACCATCAGGAGAGGGCAGCTACATCGTTACTCACAACATCTTGGAATATGGAATATCTTCTATATTATGAGTTGACGACGGTATTTTCTTGAAGTGTAATGCATGTAAATATAATTTATAACGTTTTACTGTGTCATATTCTGTAACATAGATGTATAACTATTATGGTGGTGACTCAGAGGGCTAGTGATTCCCTCGATAAATGCCAGAAAACTGACTACCTTAAAATAAACCCTCCCTCTTTTCATTTTATTTCCTTCCTGCTTGCTGTCACACCTCTCTGTCACCTCTCTCTGGGGCTATATGACCTTGCTGTTGCGGCGCCTAATATCAATCTATCAATCAATCAATCAATCTACCCTCAAAATAAGAATACTGTGTCTGTTTAGTAGCATAGAGTATAGGATTCAGAAGCCATCCAGTTAGTACACTTTAGATTGCCCACTAATTAAAACTCCCATGAGGGTAAAATGTTAAACCTTATATAATTCTTCCTGGGTGGACAAAAAGTAATGGAGGGTAAATGAACGACCGAGGTCAATGAACTGTTTATTATGACCTACTGAAATCCCCGCTTGTGTTCTGGGAAGGAAAGCAAGCAGACACCAGACGGGACCAGCAGCAGACACTTGGCCCCTCTGCTTAGTACCTACCTACCCCCTCCATCCCTCCACCACCCTCCCCTCCCATCACCCTTGTTCCTCCAACCCCCCACCACCCTCCCCTCCCATCACCCTTGTTCCTCCAACCCCCCACCACCCTCCCCTCCAATCACCCTTGTTCCTCCAACCCTCAACCCACCCAACCCCATGTCGATGACTCATCTTCACCCACCTAAAATATCCCTCCCCCTCCCTCTGTCTGGTGTACAGGTTGGTGTGAAGGTAAAAAGCATCCCAGTGGTAGTGAGATCTAGGATGCCTCGCCCTAACCTTGTAGTGATAGTTAACCTCTTCCTGTAACATCACTCGGTCAAATTAATTATGACCTACTTTGGTGGAATCTTTTCCATCCACTCTTCTCTTGAGAAAGTTCAATAAATAAATAAATAAATGAATTAATAACTTATATATATATATATATATATATATATATATATATATATATATATATATATATATATATATAATTCCTCTCTTCCCACAGTTTACAGTCTCTCTTCACTTTCCTTCTTCCATGTTCTCTGCCTCACTGGTTCCTTCCCTCCCGCCCTGTGTTTTTCCCTTCTCATTGCTCTATTATCTGGTCCGCTTATTTTGCATATCAATTTTGTACTTGCTAATACCTCTCTTTACACACAATATATCTCGCTTTCTTTCTTTCTTTCTCTCTCATTCTCACACACACATACACTCCGTCCTCTCCCTGTCAGCCCAAGACACACACACACACACACACACTCACATCCACACGCGCACGCTCCCACGCGAAATCAAAATTAATGTACACACACACAATTGTACGCCTATGCACACGTGCACGCACACGCACACATACACACATACACGCGTGCCCTGTCCGCCATCCCACAAGGTGCCCGAGGGAGGGTTGATAGCAGACATTCCATCCCTACCAGACACCAGACAGAGTAGTGTAGGCACCCTGCGTCACCTTGCTCCACCCTGCACTACACATTCTGCCCCTCCCTATATTCCACCCTGGCCCTCCCTATACTCCACCCTGCCCCTCCCTATACTCCACTCCACCCTGCCCTTCCCAATACTCCACTCCACCCTGCCCCTCCCTATACTCCACTCCACCCTGCCCTCCCCTACCCAACCCTACAACCTCTATATCATTATACTTTCCTATCGTACCTCACACCTTTTATTATATCGTAGGTTGTCTTTATCTTCTCAGATCTTTCTTACTACCCAACTACTTCAAAACACATGAATCAACCCGACCCTAATCTGTGCTACGGATGTTGGTGTGATTATCAAGGAGAAGTAACAGAAGGGAACAAAGGTTAAGGTATCTACGAGAGCCGCAACTTTTGACTAACTCTAAGAGGACTGAGATGTAGTTGAAATGAAATTGGAGGGAGATGTATGGGTCCTTTAAACACTGCCATGAAATAACCACCCATATTGAAAGATCTTGTTTAGTCAGGAGGAATCAACAGAAGCCTCCAAATGTCGTACACGATCACAGGGCACCTTAATTAAAAAGAATGTCTAATTAATTACTAAGCACCGGGGATCTATTCAATGACGGACCGAATTTTAGATGCATCTTTTACTTTTCCCGAGCCAATTATACTGTTTTGTTTTCAGCAGCCACACCCAAACACATCCCACCTCAACCAGACCTACCTCAACCTACCCACACCTATCCACCACCGTACCCAAACCCACTTCACCCTGACTCACTTCATCCCAACCAAACTTAACCCAACTTCACCCAAACTTAACCCCACCTCAACCAAACTTAACCCCACTTTACCCAAATAATACCCCACTTCACCCAAACTTAACCCAACTTCACCCAACTAATACACCATTTCACCCAACTAATACACCATTTCACCCAAATTTAACCCCACTTCACCCAAACTTAACCCCACTTTACCCAACTAATACCCTACTTCACCCAAATATAACCCCACCTCACCCAAACTTAACCCCACCTCACCCAAACTTAACCCCACTCTACCCAACTAATACCCCACCTCACCCAACCTTATTCCATATCACCCAAACTCAACTCCACATCACCTAAACCCTTTTCACCTCACCCAAACCTAACTCCACTTCACCCAAGCCCATTTAGACTCACCCAAACTTACACTATCCCACTGAAGGACCCTGTGAACGTGTACAAGAATCGGGGACTTCTGATTCCACCTGACTATGCCACGAAACAAGCTTCTTCCATATAGTTGGTATTTCGTGTCAATATTTGAAGGACTCGTTTATCTCCAAATTTCTGACTACATCGCAATCATGGTCCCATAAACATACCTTCCCTCGCCCAAACTTACCCTGCCACACCCACACCCACACCCACACCCACACCCATCCTATGCACCTCACCCTCTATATCACAAAGTACACTCGAGCTCGTAAATTCGCGACCACGTCCCCAAATGTTTATGTCATCTGAGCTGGTAACACTGTGTGGGGAAGGTGTCATTGTAGGTGAAAGATTGTTGTATTATTTCGCTCTACTATGTTCCACCTATACTCTGATTCCTCCCCAAATAAATGTTACCAGCTCAAATGGCATAAACATCTACAGTAAGTATGTGGTCGCGAATTTACGAGCTCGGGTGTACATACATTTATATCCGTTCCTCTTACCTACAACCACTTTCCCTACTCCATCTTTTCTGCCACCATCATCTATCAGTGTTGTGTTATGGTGGCGGTGAGTATTTATAGCCGGGTTGAGTTGTGGGTCGCGCCTGGGGGGGACACTGACCTCCACGAACACCTCTCCACCCCACCCCCACCCCCATCCTCAGACTCCGGTGGGGTAGGGGTGAAGGGGTGGGAATAGGGTCATGGGTATGGTATTTATATAAGATCTTAAGGTATTTCTTCAGGTATTTATTTACTGTATAATAAAATTTCTTTGGTCTGTTAACTTGGAACTGATTTGTGACTGTCAAAACCCCTCTAGTGTCACCTGCTGTGGATAAAATGAAGTATATACCTATATTATGACATCCTCCAAACCATGCCAGGACACAGAATAATAATCTCAGTTAATTGGTAGGGAGTGGCTTTGTTTTGTTGCAGAGTTTGGAGAGTTTTGTAGACTTCAATTCGTCCACAACAAATCACCCCTTTAGACAATAATCACAACAACAAGTATATGGTTTCTGTGATCACTACATCCAGTTCCATCCTCTCTTATACTTTTTTTTTCAGTTTGGTGACACAGAAGCGACTAAATAAGGTTTTTGGTATAGAGTTGCCTCCACTCCTTCGTTACCCACATAACCTACCTTTAAGGGCCCTGTGAACGTGTGTGAGAATTGGAGGCTTCTAATTCCTCCTGACTATGCCACGAAACACGCGGTCCTTCCCTATAGGTGATGTTTCGTGGCAATATTTGAAGGGCTCATTTCCCTCCAATTTTCTGACTATATCACAGAATCCCTTAACAGATCTTCTCGTCCAGTGAAATATGAATCCCTAGAGTTTGGACTCCTGGTTTAGTGACCCCATCACATTGCCTCGAATTTAGGAGATGGAAACTGCTTCTGCATAATTATATCGTTGTATCTCTTAAATATCCTTTATTTTAAAGTTGGAGACAGAAGGTTGAAAAAACACCAACAAATTGGAGGCACCTGCATGTAGCCTACACATCATGAATATACCCTAAAAACTGAGGCTGAGGGAGGGACGAGGAAGGGATCACGTGTTGGTGTGATAGACGTGTAATAACGGGTTCTGTTGGTTAAGGCGGCTTCAGGGGCGGTCCATGGGGCGGGTGAGGGGCGTCGAAAATGAACCTTCAAGACCAAACGACTCCTGGGTACATCAAACGTCGCACACACGTTTCTCTATAGCTGATGGCAGACGTCCACACCAGACACCGTAATAGTTAATCGCGATTTGTTGAAGTTTCGTAATTCAGTTCATGGGTTCGGAATTACGCCTTAGCTAATCATATAAAACCTATTGATATGTCGGCTGAGGACATTACTCGTTTTTGTGCAGAAAGTAAAACTACAACACTCATTCCAAAAATACGATTACAAACGTGTCTTTTCTCCGTTGGCTATTCCTGTATACTTCTCAAACGAACCACTTACTTGATCTACAACAATAACTAGGAATACACAACAGACACGAATCCCATCCCCCTTCCCACTCACTCTGTATAGGACTGGAGATACAGCTTACACTACACATGGCTCGTAGTACAGGTAATCTCCACTGTAATGTTGATACTCACTTGACCGTCACTCGCTTCCATTCCCGTGATTCCTTCCCTACCCAATGATGTCATTATTCCCTTCTTCCTCCTCTTTTGTCTCTTTTTTCTTCTTCCAACTCCTCCTTCCCCTCCTCACCTCTTTCCCTTCCACCTCCTCTATCATTCTCCTCCTCCTCACCGCTTTCCTTTCCACCTCCTCCTCCTCACCTCTTTCCCTTTCACCTCCTCTATCATTCTCCTCCTCCTCACCTCTTTCCCTTCCACCTTCTCCTATCCTCCTCCTCCTCACCGCTTTCCTTTCCACCTCCTCCTATCCTCCTCCTCCTCACCTCTTTCCCTTCCACCTTCTCCTATCCTCCTCCTCCTCCTCCTCACCTCTTTCCCTTCCACCTTCTCCTATCCTCCTCCTCCTCCTCACCGCTTTCCTTTCCACCTCCTCCTATCCTCCTCCTCCTCACCTCCTTCCTTCCCTTCCACCTCCTCCTCCTCCCCCTCCTTTCCTTCTTCTCCTCCCGCCTCACCCCACAGTGTCTGAGAGTAGAAGTAGCGGTCGTCGGTCTGCCAAAGTCAAGGGCAGTAGGGTAAAGTTTCTTTCTCGCCTCTGTGTGTGTGGTATGTATGTATGTGTGCGTGTGCATGTGTGCGTGTCTGCTGATAAAACACACATTTACGCACACAAAAACGCACATACAGTACAGCACAGCATAGCACAGCAAGCGATACAAGGACTCTGGTTGGTATTTCCTTGAGGGTAAAAGGAAAGGAATGGAAAGGGAAGGAAAGGGAAGGGAAGGGCAAGGGAAGTCAAGAAGAAAGTGGGTAGGATAGTTGGCAGGTTCTCAGTACCAGACCACCCTACAAGGCCTGCTGCTACGACAACCTTGGAGGAGGAGAAGGTAAAACAGGAGAGCGGGAACAAGACTTATTAGTGCTGTCTTACACCTCAATGCCTACGTCGCACAGTGGAACAATTAGGAACTGAAACCATCACAACGGGTGCTAAAAAATAAGGAGGATAGTTACGAGTATACTTCGTATATTTCTTGGCTACAGGGAAGGTTGGTTTAAGAGGGAAGTGCAGTGTTGGTAAATCTGGAGCAACTGATTCCTCCAAACTATTCCAAGCAACAGAACACCATTATTTTTGTTCATCTGGTCCTTTGGAGGAATCAAGGTGCTCCAATGTAACAAAAGTGAATTACCTCCTTAATAATCTTACTAATTCATTTCATGAGATCAATTCCCTATCTGTGGTGCATGGGTTGGAACGACACTACAGCATAATACCCCCACCTTGACCACGATTCAAACCTGCGTATCTATGGTCTGTGATCCCGAGTGTCGCATCTCTTCCCTCAGACAGTGATAATAAAGGTCCCTAATAGTAAACATAATATTCAAGACCTCCTCAACTGTGTAAGGGACCAGCATCAGGCCAGTAACAACAACAACACCTCCTTACCTTCTATAGTTGTTTGGTGGTGAAAATACTTGATTGAAGAACTGTACGTACATACATCTTTAGACAGCCTGCCTCTTTTGTCCTTCCAATTTTTCTTCTTCTTCCCCACTCGTATAGTTTTATTTTTATCACTGCCATTTCTCTTCTCTTTCACCCTTCTCCCCATCTCACAATCTTCCTCTCTTTACCCATAATCTTCCTCACTTTACCCATCATCTTCCTCTCTTTACCCATCATCTTCCTCACTTTACTCATCATCTTCCTCACTTTACCCATCATCTTCCTCACTTTACCCATCATCTTCCTCACTTTACCCACCATCTTCCTCACTTTATCCATCATCTTCCTCACTTTACCCATCATCTTCCTCTCTTTACCCATCATCTTCCTCTCTTTACCCATCATCTTCCTCTCTTTACCCACCATCTTCCTCACTTTACCCATCATCTTCCTCACTTTACCCATCATCTTCCTCTCTTTACCCACGATTCTATATGACCCACTTACCTTCCTCTCACCTCACTCATCTTCCTTCATACCCAAATCACCGTCGGCCCTCTCACTTTCCTCCTCCTCCTCCTCCTCCTCTTCCTCCCATCTCCCTTCTCCTTCCACTCACCTGTTCTCAAACTCATTACCACCCATTCACCTACCCCTGCCCCTCACCCAGTTCACCCATCCCAGTCCCTGTCCCTTTTACTCCTAACTAGCCAATAGCATACTTAATCACTTCTCCTCTCCCCCTCAACCTCCCCCTTATAACCTCCTTGAGCCCAACCTTCTCCCCGACTCTCCTATCCAATCCCTCCTCTCTCTCTCTCTCTCTCTGCTTCATTATAATAAGATATTAGAATTATTTGTGTGGCCCTAATGTGATGAAGTACTATTGAGCATTGTTGATGAAATAATCAATGCTGTGGATATGTGAAATCAATTGATGAGGACAGTTTGTATCTAAATTATTGTATTCTATGATATTTTTCAAGACATTAAGCCCCTCACTTTAATGCTTATAATTATATGATGTATATATTGTTATGTAAATGTACGGTTGTTAGCAGAAATTCGTCCCATTCAACTCGGGTGCATGAGAGGAGCCTGGTAATATGCTAACACACTATGAAAGTTGAAAAGTATGATTTAAGTGGCTAATGATCTTCAGTATTATGCATTTAATCCCTATTTGTCAACTCTCATAGTGTGTTAGCAGATTAGCAGGCTTCTCTCATGCACCAGAGCTGAATGGGACGAATTTCTGCTGACGACAGTACAGCCACAATCAAATATCCACCGACACTTTCCTTCCATCGTAGTAAATATCTTGGTAATAAAAAACAACATATGTATGATTTTGCAGCACCTCATAGTAATAATTGAGGGGGTCGAGTTGACATAAGGTACTCTATGATTATATTTTGATATGATACTGATTTATTTGCACTATGGAAAGAAAGTGTTGGTGGTTATTTGATTGTGGCTGTACCATCACCAATAAATACGTTGATAGATTGTAATTTCATAGCGAGTGGGTGACTGAGTGTTGTTTTACCCAGCCTAATGATGGCATGTGGGTATTTTCCTTCCCTTGTCAACAAACCTGCTTCACTTAACTTACCTGATAATAATCTGCTTGAGTGATGAATAAAGATGTTGTTTTGTGGATTGATACAGCAATCATTTACCAAGTGCAATCTGTGTGAGGACATTGGTGATTATAAACCTAAAATCGAAAATTATAAAGGAAAAAAAAAGGTATATTCTTGAGTATACGCTGTACAGTAATGTCATTTTGCCATGTTGTCTGTCTTCATCACATCGACCTTTGAGCCTGTGGACGACTATTATAACTCTCTACTCTGTTATACAAAGCCACTGCATTAATTAGGTTATCACGATTACGTTCCAAAAGTTACTCTTGGTACTCCATTTTACCGACCAGCCACGCAAGGGTACAGTCACATCCAAATAGTTCTGCAACACCTTTGAATGAAGTGTCTTCGCAAAATGATGTGAAACTATGACTGTTGTTCTCTGTAATATTGGTTCATAAGATTCACTCAAATATGGTTCACTTTCATTCGCCTGATGCAAGACTTTTGATTGTGACAGTACATGGAGAGCTGAGTCGACCCAAGAGGCCAAAACAACAACAGCCCCTGCAGGGATATAAGAACCCGGCCACAATACAGCCAGCGTTGCAGACAGTCAGCAACGCTACCCACTCGAGCCATCACAGAGACAAGGTGATTATAATGTAGAGTAGACTAATAAGGCACGTCAAGTACAGTACAGTGAGTGAGATGTCAGTGTTAAAATTTACAATGTGGATGGAGTAGACATAATTATATTGTGGGTGGATGGACAGTAGTGATGGATAGCACGTTGATTATTGGCAATTTGTGATTCCTCTATACTACTCCATCAAGTTGATCTCTACCCCTGCACTCCTAACGTCCCTGGAGGTGGTGAGGAGACCTTGCTAAACTCTCCTGTCTAATAGTAAAACCCGAACCTTCACCAGACCTGAAATAATTTGCCAAACACGTCAATGTAATTATCAATATGGGTTAGATTATTTGTCTTTAGGCACCCCTTATAATAACATCTTCTTTCAATATTATGTTTCAAAGAAAACTATGTATTATACACCATTAATATCGATAGCTTTTGCTCATTATTTTGATTTCGGATATATTGAAGCTTTACAAAACAAGAGGGTATATAACTGTACATTATTGTGGTTCAGCAATGCGAAATATTCAGCAGGTATATAATCAGAGTCAACCACAGGTAACTCAGAGAGGGAGGGTCTTTCTGAAATAACAAAATTGCTTCCGTTGTTTTCTTTTACACTTCGAAACACTAAAATATATATATATATATATATATATATATATATATATATATATATATATATATATATATATATATATATACACACACACACACACACACAGTGAAAATGAGGGCACAAGATTAACAAAACAAAAAAAGTTGGCACATGATTAACACATACTGTACACGAATGTCGAGGTCTATGAAAACTGCAGTTCTGAATACACGTGACTAATGGAGAAAGTTATAATGAAGCTTTCATAATCTTTTTATTTTTTTTATATCT
The DNA here is from genome assembly GCA_033782935.1 of Petrolisthes cinctipes. Taxonomy (NCBI): domain Eukaryota; kingdom Metazoa; phylum Arthropoda; class Malacostraca; order Decapoda; family Porcellanidae; genus Petrolisthes; species Petrolisthes cinctipes. The sequence continues at coordinate 20,291 of JAWQEG010004892.1, forward strand.
TTAACCTCGGGACTGTAGGCTGTCAGTACCCCGTGACTCTTGCGAGGCCCCGAGATTATTGGGTGTCGCACCAGATGAGACAGTGGAGCTTGGTGGTGATGTTGGTACCGTAGCTTCTCTTCTGTCCCACTAGATGACCACACCTTATTCATACACGTCACTATCAGGAGAGGGCAGCTACACTGTCACTCACAGTATCTTGGAATATGGTCGGGCATCTTTAATGTTGTGAGTTGACGACGATGTAGGGGGTATTTTCTTAACGTGTCGGTGTAGCCAGGATAGGCTAATTGACGAACAGCTGGACCCATCAGATCACCTCTGAAATATCCCAGACGTTTCTCGTGGACTCGAACCAGGGCCCTTGCCATTTGCAGTCCGTCACTTTATCCACTCCGTCTTTCTCCCCTTCAAGGCTCGTTCGATCCCTCGACTCCTTGCATGTAAACAGAACTAACGCCCTCCTGTTAATTAAGGAGATAATACACTGATGGTAGGCCTACATTAGAGTGCCTTGATTTCTCCAAAGTATGACATGAAAAAGGACCAGATTTGCAGAAATAAAGGTGGCCTATTGCTTAAAATAGTTTGTAGGAATCAGTTGCTCCAGATTCACCAACGCTGCACTACGTACTCCCCTTAATTAATTCGATCAGGACATAACTCAGGGTATGGTGTATGTAGCTTTAGACCCTTGGAGGAATGGGTAGTAATTGGCTCGTATCTGATGTTCGTCAATATACACTAATTTATGTATTTATTTATTATTTTTTTTTTTTTTTTTTAGGATTTTACGCATCACATTATTATACTATACCACTATATAACAACTCGATCGGTGTACCATTTGTGGGAATGGATATTAATTTTCCTTTCCTTCTCCATTCCATCAGTACATAATTGTTTCTAGCCTACTCTATTGACACTACTAACACACACTTGCATATCCCCCGTATCTAGCATTACATAACAATTTATAAACGTAAAAAATTATCCCTCACGTGATATATAGCATAGCAGCCTTGCGATATTTTTTATACTCTTAATTAGCCCGTTTCATTCTAGGTAGCCAGAAAGAACTGATTATAATTTCATTGTCATGAACATTTTGTCCTCTACAGAACTTGTGTACATACTGTTATAAGTACTTTATGTAATATTTTAACATCTGAATACTATTCCATTCCAAGCAATGTATATCCAGTTGAAAACAAAGCAATAAATTACAAGATATCTCTGAAAGATTCAAGTATGGTGCTTAGATTAGATGGTTAGAGACAGCTCTGGCAAAGGGTTATATCCTTATAGCTTACTGGCAGAGCTTGCACCTTGTCAGACAAAGGGAATAGTTTTAAACATATGCCTCAAAATATTCAGAGCTGTCTGTCTGTCTAGGATCTAATGTGCTTCTAGGCTATTCACTTTTGGTTACTATGTGAGTGGAGTAGACATGTTTGGTAAAATAACATTTGTATTGTATCCGTATGTGTCAGTTTTCCTGTATAACATTTTTTTTAATGAAGACACTTGCCACAAGCAATATTCTGCTTCATAACAATTCATAATGATTCTTATGCAGTTATTGTGTAAATATTTCACAGCGTTTAGTGCATACAATACGAGCAAAATTTACAGTAATGTTACCTCGGTTGTTTTTGTGTTACATCATTATATTAAAATTTGATCTACCTTTTAATCATGTTAATAATTTATTCGGATATCAATATATAAATGATTGATAATTGGGTATATTATCATACTTTTCTTACAGATTTTACTCATCTCTCACCTCGTGTGCCCCCCCCCCCCCTCTCACAGTGAATGCTTCGAGCAGAGCTCGCTTTTCGTGTTGACTATCTCGGTCAACGTTGACGCTGGGTGGACCTCGCTGAATGGCGCGGCGACCAGCTACACATCACCATCTGCCTTTAACCACTCCAAGGCATAATAGGCTCCACTGTACTTAATCATTTCAGCAGCCACTCCTGCTGCTTTACTATTCTTCAAAATCTTTCTCTGCCAGATATATCTACATTAACTCTAGGTCTTACCCTTTGAACTTCTCCAAACCAATCTTGTTGACATTAATAACACTTTATTGATGACCATTCATTAATTCATCAAAATTTTCCTTCCACCTTGCTCTCTTATCCTGCACATTTCCAACTTTCTTCCCAGTTTCACTCCTACATTTCTTGACCTCTTTCCAGAACAGCTTCCGGTTTTCATTGAAATTTTCATTCCGTTCCTCACTTGCTTTCCTTTTCTTCTCTCACTAACCTTTTCACACACCTCTTACTCTCTGCATACTCTCCTCTCTCCTACACAGTTCCTTTCATTTTTGCACATCAGCTATTTCTGGCGTTTAACCTCAGCCGCTCTCTTTACCTCACCATCCCACCACACAGAACCCTTCTTGCCACTAGGAACTTTGGCCTCTCCACATATATCTTTTGCATTCATAACCAAGCTGTATTCTTTCCATAAGCTTCAATATCCCTTCCAACCAACGCTCATTCTCTACTCTACTTGTATATTCCTCCACAAATGCACGGATGTTTGGCACTTTCTCCACCATTAATTTCTTTCCTTTTTCCCTCCTACAGCGTTTCTTATCCCATCCACCTTCTACAACCACCTTACAGACGACCATCATACCCTTATGAGAACTGTCATTTAAATACGTAGCCTTGTAGAATCAAATCATGTCATGGAAAAGAAGGAAATCTAGCTTGAATTTTTTTGTATTTTCCATTGTGTAAGTAAATCATATATGCTTGTAAGAAAAATCAAACACTTCTGGGGGCTAACGAGTTTTTTGTGGGTGATAAGCCTACCCCCATATCCAGCCATGGCTGAGCCTAACTGGAGTGGCATTACAATACCTAATCTTACATGCACTGGACCATCTTGTTGTTATGAGCACTGTGACTCTACTTGAATTCCTCTATTTTGGTTAACACTACAACAACATTTCTTGCCACAATAATAATCACATTTTAAATATTTCACCCAAATTATACCCAGACCATTTTACTTGCCACAAGGAAGATCCCAAATCCAATAGGAATTATATGAAACCTAAGGCATAATTATTGATGTATAGCCTTAATTTATCTTCCACATTACTGAAGGTGCTTGCCACAAACCACCTCTGCTACAGTATATTCAGTGTGAAATAATTTGCTGGGTGTAACATTGTCATGAACATTTTGTCCTCTACAGAACTTGTGTACATACTGTTATAAGTACTTTATGTAATATTTTAACATCTGAATACTATTCCATTCCAAGCAATGTATATCCAGTTGAAAACAAAGCAATAAATTACAAGATATCTCTGAAAGATTCAAGTATGGTGCTTAGATTAGATGGTTAGAGACAGCTCTGGCAAAGGGTTATATCCTTATAGCTTACTGGCAGAGCTTGCACCTTGTCAGACAATGGGAATAGTTTTAAACATATGCCTCAAAATATTTAGAGCTGTCTGTCTGTCTAGGATCTAATGTGCTTCTAGGCTATTCACTTTTGGTTACTATGTGAGTGGAGTAGACATGTTTGGTATCAAGTAATATCACCTTCTATAATGTCCCTGTGAAATACATGGCTTGAAATGAAAAATAGTGTCTTTGATGAAAATTTTGACTTGAAATATATTCGGAGTACACAAAACCATTGACTGGATAAATTCATAGCAAATAACGGTAATAGTAAAAAAATTATTTTGCTGAACTACAATGACTTTTACAAATGTATCATATCATTACAGAGTGCAAGTGTAAAATGTTACTTAGAAGTTAAAATAAGGGTAAAAAATCACAGCTTCTCTGAATACTTTTCTTTCTACAACTTTCTTTAAATCCAAGAAATACAGCTGAGATGAGTACAGACTTCTGTACATTGAAAAGTACAAATACACAGACTTTCACAGACTTCTTTGCTGGCTACATTCGCACTTTTAGAATAATTCACAGACACTGCTCAGAGCAGGACACACATCATCTTACTGTAGTTACTGTACACAACACTGGGAGTCCTAATGCATGGTAGGACTCAATATCACTGAGGTGGTCCGTTCATGGGCCCGACTGAGACACTAGGGGCCCAGGGACCAGGGGGGATCCTAGGGGGCACCATCACCCCCACCACACAGTTTGTACCACACCTCTGCCAACACCACACTGCTGTCCCGCCCACTACTAAGATGAGGAATTGGCTGCTGGAGCCTCAAGTGGCACCGGGGCTGGGGTTGGAGCTGGGGCCGGGGCCAGAGGTTCACACTTTGGGGTCATATCAGGACTGGTGGCAGCCTGGGGTGGGGGGCAGGTGGGGGTACTAGTTGGTTGCTTCACTGAGAGGGACAGCTGTGGGGCAAAGATTGGGGTGCTTGTGGGGGGTGTCGGGGGGGCATTCAAGGCTGGAGCAACAATTGACGGGGTTGGAGCGGGGGCTAGGGATGGGGTGGGTGCTGGGATGGAGGCTGGGATTGAGTTAGTGGTGGGTGGGATCTTACCTAAACTGAGTGCTGTTGTGGTGGTAGTAGTAGTGGTGGGAGTGGTGGTGCTGGTGGTGGTGGTGGTGGTAGTGTTGTTGGGGAGTGATGTGTGAGTAGTAACAGTGGTGGGGACAGCTGTGGTGGTTGCAGTGGTATTAGCATTGGTAGTGGTAGTGGTGATGGTGGTAGTGGTGGTAGTAGTGGTGGTGGTGGTTAGTTCTGAGGAAGCAGTGGTGGTGGCAGGAGGGGTGGCACTAGGGGAGGTGGCTGCACTGGGTTTCTCACTGTCACTGGTTCCAGAGACATGATTCGTAATGGTAGCAGTTGGTGAGGATTGACTGCTAGGGACATCTGGTTGTTGTGGTGATTTTGCATTTTGAGTTTCATCTGGATTTACTGATACTGTATTCGCAGGTGCAGTAGAATTTATTGATGCTGTAGGGGTATCACTTGCAGCTGTAGTTACTGCTGCTGCTGCAGCAACAGTTACTACAGCTGTTGTTGCTGTCACAGCGTGTGCTGTGGTTTTTGGTACTGAACTGGAGGCTGGAGATTTTGTGAGAGGGGGGGAGTACCGAGATGCATCAATATGCACTCTGGCCACATTAAACAGCACCTGGGACAACTGTGAGGCCACATAGGTGTCGAGTATCTGGCTCATGACTAAGGTGAGGAGTCTGTTCTCCGTAGTGGAGATGACCCGTGCATTGGCCGGCACCCGTGAGAGATGAACCAGTGTGTTGGCTGAACGACGCACCATGTCCAGGCTGGTGCCCATCAACTCAGGGTTCTCCTTCAGTGCACTCACACCCTGAACGTTGGCCACATTCATGGCTGCTGCCTCCGCCTCCTCAATGAAAGCCACAAGAAGGGAGACACAGCCATTCTGCATGGCAATGACCCGGGCCACTCCAGAGTCAGCAGCAGAGAAGTAGTGGAGGAGATTGATGGAGAATTCCCGCAGCACCTGGTCCTCTCCCCGACACATAAACCTTGTCAATTGTCCACACAAGTTGTCTAACCTAGTGAAAGGTGGAGTAGCTAACACCAGGTCAGTGTTCTGGTCCAGTACACACAGCTTCACCAGAGCCTCCAAGGCTAGCCTCTGAGGGGACAGGGCTGACTGTATAGAGGTGCCACCTCCAGGGAATGGATCCTGCCCATAAGAGGCTGGGCAAGTGGCCCAATGCAGGAGGCCATTGAGAAGGGGTCGGGAGATTTCCTCAGGGTAGACAGAAAGGTCTAGGTTACCGGCCATGTTGGCAAGGGTAACAAGGGTGTTTTCATGAACGTGGTGAAGATAAGGCCACCACCAGTGTGTGTCTGGAGCCAAAGAAGAACACCAGTCACTGAGGTCTGCCTCCTCATCACGGTCATAATGTGCGGTAGAGGGGGTGCGGTGGGGGTGCTCATGGTGAAGCAAGATGGTCTTACCCAGAAGGGCCAACAGGGATGCAGACTTACTCATGATATCCTCATTGCCTGGGATAAAGGAAAGGTTGCGAATGACTGTGCCAACACAGATGACACGGCGGGCCAGCCAGTCCTGTCCCTCTGTAGTGGTGCTAAGGGAGGCTTCGTCTGGACCCCATGATTCCTCTTCCAAGTCCTCATGTGGCCGCTTGAACCCTGAGCTCTCCCTCCGAGACCCCCCACTCTCCCGCCGCTCCAGTCTGTCCTGCCGGGGGTGTGGTGGCAGCAGGGGCACCAGCTTCAACCCACTGCCTTCCTGCTCTACTTCACTTTCCTCTGTCTTATCACTACTTGGTTCTTGTTTCATCGTCACCAAATTACACTCCTGCGCTTCTGCCTCCTTTTTCACCATACATGACATGTCCTTAGTCTCTTTCGCACTATTTTTATTGTCACTTATATCCTCAAGAGGCTCTTTCTTTAATTTCTTAAATATTTCATCTAGTTTGCTCTTCCTCATATTATTTACTCTATTTACTCTTTGACTGAAAAGTTTGTCAGATGACTCATTATCTTTGGAGTTGTCACATTTTTCTCTAGATATAAGGTCCTCCATCTTCTTTTCCTTCATCTCAGCAAGCAGGTCTACAACCCTGTCTTTCTTAACATGCTCCTCTTTTGGCTCTGCTAATTCAACCACTTTTTTCTTCTCTCTCTTCTCTGCCTCCTCCTCCTCCTCCTCCATCATCATCTCCTTTTCCTCATCCTCCTCCTCCACCTCTTCTTCCTCCTCTTCCTTCTTCACCTCCACCATTTCCTCTTCCTTCACCTCCTCCACCCGGGCAGACTCTCTTGTCATGCCATCCCCGCCTGGCAGCAACCGGGTGAAGACCAAAGGTGGAACAGAACTTTGCATGGTGCATATGATGTGGGCAGTGCATTCCCCTCCACCCACTGACCAGGTGTCCACACCCGAACTGAACCCTTCCCATTTGTCCCACTCCCTAACTCCCTCACGAAGGAATAGCTCCCCTTCCCGCCTCACAAATTTGACGCTCTTGCCGGTTTTCGTGACCAGGGTGAAGTCGGGGCCGCCTCTCAGGACTTCCTCCTTGTTGGCTGGGTCCAAGTCGCTAAGCCGCCCCAGGTCCAGGTCCAGGGTTGGTGAGGGTGGCGGTCTCAGGTACCAGGGCCGGTCTGAAGAATCGTGCTGTTCCGCCTGGTTATGAAACAAATTAGTTTTAAGTACCACGCAAAATAATATTTTTGTTCGTCTTTTTTTTTTAAACAAAAAAACAGATCAAAGACGTAAGCACAATTCCCTTCAGCTCACCTAAAAATTTCTACAGCTGATCTGAAAAATTGAATTATTCCACCACCAGTTGCAAAATTAACAATGGTGTTCATAAATCTCGATCTAGAATAAATCAAGACCCATGCACAATGACATGTAGAATGGTTACATGCTAACTGATGTCTGTTTACCACTTTTTACCTAGAGTGCCAGGTCTGTTTATTTCAATCAGCCATCAACTTTCCATTCCTTGACTAATCCAATTTTCCCTGACTACTACTGAATACCACCTACTTTTCCCAGGAGTATATCACTCTCAAACTCCACCACCAACATCTCACATACCTTCATCCATCACATCTCTCTCTCTCACTTTAACACCTCCACATCATCACTACTTCACTTCTTTCTATAACCCAACCTAATTTACCACATCAGCACCATTCCTCAACATATAACATACCATAACATAACATACCCTAATCCCAACTACTAGTTCACCACCAACTGATTTTAACTCACCTTGACCCTCTTATTCGCTCCAGTAGCCTCATCGTCCCGACCTAGCTCTAGCTCTGAGCAGATGTCGAACATATTGATGAGGCCGCGGCGGAGGTGTTCAATAAGGGCCTCCAGCAGCCCAGGCATGTGTTGGAGGCCGAAGTAGACCACCGTCTGGTCATCGAACAGCAGGATGTTCAATACATCCAGGGCCCACGTTACTTCTGCTGCCAACCCACACCTGCAATGTTAAGGTACTTATTGAAAGTGAGTTTGTAAAAAATATCAGTTTTTGTTAGTCAACTACAAGGACGTTCAAAACTTTGAGTGCCCATCTTCCATCTGATATCTGCCCACACAATTGTTAAGCAACAACTAATAATGGTCTATCTTTTGGTACTTTTCATCAAGAAAAACTACTAAGCCAAGTAAAAACAAATAATTGTCTAATACCTAGATCTACATTTATCTGTACCTGCCCTCCACAGGTCTAGTACACAGCTGTACATACAAAAAATACTCTCAAACGTAACAAGACCTCAAATCCAAATGATAATGGTTTGATTAGACTTGATAACTCATAATTGAATGCATGGCATTGTGTTTGTCTAGCTATTATTTTATTAGCTACATATATCCCAAGATTTAAAGACATTTCGACATAGCATAATAACTGAGGCCGTGGAGGTTTGGCGATGAAGACTTACTGGGCAGACTTGGACAGCTTCACATAAGGGTGAAGCTTGGGGAATGTAGAGAAAGGATGAGGTCAGAGGACATAATGGTAAAATGAAGGTGAAGTGGGGAATAGAGGCATTATAGAGAAATGGAGCATGAGATGCCTTACAGCTGCTTCATCATCCTGTACAAGGATTATATAATATCAATTATGTGTATCTTATTCTGCAACACTAAAATTGTCACCGAGTTTAATAATGCCCATCTAATATCAATAATGTATATCAGTTTATAAACCTAGCTAATTCTGATCAATATCAGATTGTGTAAATTGATATTCAGCATTAAAAGGAGGTTTAGTGTAGTGTTATATCATTATTTTCTTCTATATAAAGATATATATTCTTGAGTCAAGACATAAAGCTGGATCATACTTTTACGTCAGCGTAAAATAATTCAATCCAACATAACTCACTCCAATCCAACTTAACACTTTCAACTCAACCTAATTTGATCTGGTACTGACCTGAGTGACATGAGGAGCCTCCAGGGATCACAGGTCTGGAGGTCAGAGCGGGTCATTCGCTTCCGTCGGGCCAGAACAGGTAAGACTGCTTCTACACTGTCGTGGGGGAACTGTTGCTTGCCAAACGGTGCGTACAGGCCCATGCCACACTGCCAGGTGGGAGGGCAGACATGAAGGTATGGATTTATATTAGGAAAAGGAAAAAAGGAAAGAATGATAGGAGGGAAAAGGAAGGGGAGGATTAGGGCATAAGAAAGGAAGAAGGAAAGAATGAAAGTAATGGGTATAAACTAAACAGTTCTACACTAAGACTAGGAGATAGGTTTTCACTTTATATTACACTGAAATCAAGAGATACGGCTCCTAATTAGTAAATAATAATAATACCCGAGGGAATAACTGTGAATGTATTGGCTTAAAGTATCCACCAACCAATCAGATGCAAACATACTGCTATCTGCTGCCGATACTGAAATTCAACTACAGAAAACTGACACTCTGACGGCTACGGGCTTTGATTAGGTTGCTTTACACTTTACAGGAAACTTGTTTTTTATATAATTTAAAATACCACAATAATCCATTATCATTTGCACTGAAGTTGTTCTCCATTTATGATCAGAGATTTTTCCTTCAAGTGTAATGTATTAAAGTAAATTATTACTATGTAAATTAAAAATTTACCTTCTTTTGAGAAATTTAAAGCTGTATTCAACTTTACAAAAGCCTACTTCCATTATTTTAGGTATGGTAATGTATCCTGAAAGTATTCTTCTATATATATTCTGTTCACAAACCAACCTTACACAAACAAACTCACATGTAACTCAGTACACATTTATGTATGTGCAATCAGCACCCACATGTATATTCCATTCATTCACACGCAATATACAGTATATATAGAACCAAAACGAAAGAATGGTATACACTATTCCTGACTGTCCATTGCAACAAATAGAGGGGTTAATATGGACACTACTAATGTACATTACACAAACATGGTGTAGAGACAATGAAAAGGAAATTTTGAGCTAAAGGAAAGTTTCAAACTTAAGTTGACAAAAGCCGCTAAGCAATATTTGAAGTGGGGGAGGATGAGGTTGACCAAAGTGAGTGTTGCTGCCAGTGAGGTGCCAATACATCCTTATAAATTTCACACCAGGCTCATTTAACTCATGCTGTCTAATATCATATGGATCGTTTCCTTTCGTCTGTCTATCTGTCATGAAATCAACTCCAATAAAACTCGCTTCCTGTGGACGGATAACAGGACCTCAACCCAGCCATTGCCTAGCTATCTGGCAGAAGTAAGGGGCAACACAACCACCATTGATACAAGTTGACAACTTTTCCCAAAACAACACTACATTTTCATCAATTTTCAAAATGATTCATGACAATAAATTTTTAATAATTTTCTCAGGTGACAACCTGGGCAATCATAGGTCAATTATGGAGTAATTTCAGTAATTTTTCTCATAGATATGTGCTAAATGTAAGGGGAGTGAAACTATCTTACTAACCCACAGCAAATATGGTTCCTAGAACAATGGTATTATCATACACATGACATTGAATTAGAAATGTGGGTTTCTTACATTCATTGAAAGTATGTCATGGCACAATGTTCAAGAAAACAAGAAAGAATTTAGGATATAAGTGGCAAGATGAATGGAAAACTAAAAGTCAGTTTCTTTTGAGCCTGTGAACCATACATAGTGCATTCCTTTCTTAACTTTTTTTCTTTACTTCCCCTCCTCTCTTACCCTTTAGCCTTGTGTCAAATAAAATTCAAAGAAACTCATACAACATGATAAACACCATCATTATAGATACAACGCATCTTATTGGTGTTGTAACAAACTTATTCAGACCTCTGGACACCCCTCAAGCAGCAGCAGGCACTTGTATAACTAACTTATTTCATCCTTTAATTAACATCTTTTCAATAATATTCCCTTGTCATGTACTTTATTGGTACTTTATCTTATATACCATTCTTAATTTCTACCCTTCTTTGTGGTAAATAACAAACATTTGTGGAAGAGCATACTTAGTCTGAATACTGTATGTTCACATTATGTGCACATTTGAATAGGTAAAGTTTGGTGACTGAGGGAATTAGGCAATTCACATAGTTTGAATATTTTGCTCTCCCCAGAAACACCTATCATGGGGTGGCCTTGGCAGAAAAGTATCCAGTTCTTTCCTGTGCTTCACATATAACTTTCAATACCTTCAGCACAAGCAAAGGAACAAAGCATATGAATAAACCAAACTCTCAAACTTTTCCTCATTAGTTACCAAAAGTTTAAAGTTTGTTGGTATACTAGAAACATTTCTCATTTGATGCAAGAGATTTCACACTGCCCGAGACAATGCAACACCATACATTATTAACTCACCCCAGTTAATCATCATCATGACTCCATTTCCCTCTTTCCAAGGGGTGTGGAGTTAAAGTGTATGCAAATATGACACACCATGGGTTTCAATCAATGAAGCAAACAATATTCATGAGACTGCATAAAAGTTTCCTGTACCCGAGAATGGTAATTAAAACACTATACCAAGGTACACAATAAATGCTATTGGTAAGAGCTTTAAGACAATGCTGTGAAAAGAAATTATTGTCAGCAGCTGTAGACACATGAGCCATATTGTGATGGGCAGATGAAGTGTAGTAAATGCAAGTTGTTCTTTTCCTAAGATTGTTTACTATGTTGCTACATTATAACAAACCACTCTACATGTTACCTAGTAAAAACCACAGAAATGAAAACTTGCATTGATTCAACTTCATTTGTCCTACAAGGAGCTGAAATTATTGCTCAAGACTGAAACAAACCTACCCTATATGGTTCTATAACACACATTCACACAGGCAACAAAAACAGTAACAAACTAAATAATATTGGTTTAGGAGTCCTAGCTAACAACTAGCTCTCAGCACCTTTACCACAAATACAGTGCATATAGCTGGGGGCAGAAGTTCCTCCAAAGCCAACAAACATTACCTACAGTATGATTCTGGTGATACGACAACACTGTACGGAGATCTGGCAGGTACAGTATATTCCAGGGAAACTATCAAATCTCATCACATATTACACAAGGATACATTTCCAACACCTTGAATATAGAGCAATGGGGTCCTGATGATATGATGCTATTTTCAATATATTATCAGTTGTGTCGACAGCAGATTAGGGTTGAATTTCTTCTGTTGAACCTTCATATTAAATTACATCTACATATAACTCTTTAATACACTCAAACATTCATACAAGCAAAAGAAAAGGAAAATGGTAAAAGCTATAAATAAGGGCATAAGAAATTGACTCACAATAATAATCTAGTTTTTTCTCTACCTCACACTAAATGTCCACAGTCAATATCATAAAGGCTAATCATGACTGGTCAACATGGAATAGGAGCCAAATTGATCAGGTGCAAGGTCGAAGCCTTCTACGATATCAGCTTTGGACACTTACCATCAATTAGGAATATAGATACTGTACTACAATGTCATTTTCCCTTGCTGATGGTATAGTCAGTCGCCTACAAGAATGATGTTCCCGTTAAATTAAAAAATTTAAATAAAATGTCTGTACAGAATAGTGTATTTTGAGGGGAAGTTTCATCTTCAAACTATGTAAGATAACTGTCATTAAAATATCAAAAGTAAAATAAATGAGAGGAACAAATATTTCGTCTACTGGCTTCAGTACATGGCATTAAGTCCTGATCTAATTCATGTGGCATAACAGTAAACTGGAACTGGGTACCTTTTAGGAAGCGAAGACCTTTTAGCCAATATAGAAGCAAATATATCCCTCCCAACTGTGACAATGAAACGATTACTTCAGATATAGTCTACTTCCTGGCACAGTTTGGATGAATGAACAGCCTCCACACAGGAAACAAAATATTCGACCTTATACTAAACATATATCATTATATGCATTGGGGCCGAGGCCACTGTGTGAAATGAAGCCATGTATAAAGAGGTCCAGAATAAATAGAAAATAAAAGGGTTAAAAGGCATAGCATTTACATTTAAGCATGTCTGAGTAACCAGTGTTGAGTGAAATACCACCCCTTGTTTGTAGAAGGGGGTAAGCTATAAAAATAATCAGTATTCAAAAGATAAACAGTGTATGTAGGGGTCATGTATAATGAAGTTTTCCAGTACCAAGATGCTTTCAGCGAACTGGAGGCTACTGAACTCTCCCTACTGTGCCTCAAAACAGACTCCATCAGTCTGTAAAACTGTGCAGTTTGGAGGAGTCAGAACCCTCCAATTCCACAACATCTTACCAGCACATAAAAGAAAGACTACAGGAAAACAAAAGCACGTCAGACGTGAGCATTCCACAGACGTCCTATCGCCGTGGTAACCTGCACCCACTGAGTCTCGGGTCAAAATACCGTCGGCTGAGATAACAAAAACACGGCTAAGAAAAAATTATATACTACGGCTCTAAGCACCTTAAATGCTGACGGCGGAGGCACCAGGTAGTTCTTGTTAGTGGTGGGTGCTTGAGATCTGGGTCCTACGTTCTGGGTGTAGCTGCCGCCCGACCAGCCCCGCCCCTGCCAACACCAGGTCATCCATCACTTGTGTATTTATAGAGGAACTGCCCTCACATAATGCTTTTAGAAGAAACACTAGGATGGTATTCATAAAAATTCTTAAGGTATTTCTTAAAGATAATATTCCCTTTTTCTTTTCTTTTTAAAATACTGTAGATTTATATACAACTGACTACTGTTGAAACAGTTCAACGAAGAGGGTCAAGAGATTCTGCAACCCTAGAATCTCATTTTTATGTAACTTTGCAATTGAATTTTTGAATGTCAAGATCTTTACAAATGACAAAACCAGATCACTTGGTATATTTACAGAAGTACAACAGTTTATTGTTATAAAATACAAAGTAATCCTGTTGTTTTACATTATATAATGAGACACCTATTTTTTTTTAGAGAAAGCCAACACTCATACTTCTTCATAAATAAATAAGCTAAACAATAGCAAACTGAGAAAGGTCTGTTTACATAATGCAGATGAGACAAGTGTCATTACCAATCTAGCTCTTGTTTTCACTAGTCCACAATTATGGTTCTTTATAAATTATCAGATCAAATAAGTAAATAATATCACTGACACTTTGCTCCCTCCCCAACCATTTCATTTAATGTAATTATCATCTGGCTCTCTCTAAAAATAAGTGTATCTTATGAACAGGTATCACTTGGACGCTAGTTGAATAATGAACACTACAAACGGTAGTCCTAAGAAACAGTATTGGTGCTTTACTAAGCTGTTATCTCTGCCAAAATAATTAGTGCTTGTGACAGAATTCAGAGACAATAAGCACTCGAAGCTGACTTCAACCATAAGAAAAATTACCAATATGTTTTTATGATAGGTGTTTCCCATAATATTGTTGATTTTATGCAAGTTAATGTTTCAAATAAGTAGTTCCTTAAGGCCCAGTTCACATCATCGTAAACCCAGTGGCCCACAAAAGCTAGTTTTGTGTCAAGTTCTAAGGGCCACCATCCACCTTGTAGGAATAACGTGAGAGGCTGAGGATGGTTTATATGCTGCTGCCATCAAACTAAATATATTCATGTGTGCGAATTCCATTCTGAAAGAAGCCGGTAATGATCTCTACTACTGTAAGTGGTTTCTGTCATTATTAACCCTCCCATGAATGGATAATAAAATAAATTTATGTTGCTCAAGATAAAAACAAGTGGAGCACCCAAAAATATTATTACAACGAAAAATCAATGAGTTTAATAGCCTGAGCACACAGTATATGAGGCAGCAGGGCTGATGTACTACAGTAAGACAAACATAAGGGTAATCTGGGCATGTGAGGGTTAAAGGATCATAACATTTTGACTTACAGTACGTTCCGATAAATACTAAAGGGGGCAAGATTTTTTTAGTAAATTGGAGGTTACCAAGTACTCCAAATTTGTATAGAAACAGACCATCTCAATATAGATGATCTGTTCTATACCACAGTTTGGACAACTCAGTAGCCCTCAAATCACCTACACCATCTTAACTCCTTACAGCTCTATGAATAATAAACAAATCTTAATTTAACTGAGAATTATGAAAACTATGTTGGTGATTAAATAAATTCATAATTTAGCCACATATATACTTACTATTTTGAAAATAACTATAATTTCAATAACTATACAAAACACACATGATCTACACAAACTAAAATAAAGTCAATGAGTTATCTTCATATAAACTTGTAGAATTATGGCTCTTTCATTCCAGGAATTTAACTAATGTTAAATATTCTCAATTACACCAATGTCAATCCACATTCACAACATCAAATATCAGAATGAAAGTGAGATGTCACCATCAGAAGGAGCATTAACACCCAAGTAACAATTCAGAGATCAGAGTATTATTCCTTGGACTGTATGCACTAGACATCACAGACTAGGTGATGTCAAAGTCCAGTTTGATGGCTCCATTGACATTGCTTGAAGCCACTGGACTAGTCTTTATCCTTGTTTAACTCAAGACTTACCTTGAAAATGGACCCCGGTCTTATAAATAGCAAAGTCTTCCCCACCACGAGTGATTGACCAATTAGTAGTGAAAAGTCCTTTATAACTCAGCTAAACCTCCACATAGTTGAATGCTTATCTTTACAATCAATCACAATCTTAAACAAAGTATGTAACACAAACATGCACAACACAAAAATATGGCTGGGCAACTGCTTGGCAGGTAGATATGATACACCTATGTGGCATGTGTTGTTCAGTAGTTGAACATCAGAAATTTCAGTCCATTCTGTCCCTTACTCTCTTTAACCAGTATATGCACGACATATCCATACCCCACACACCCTAAATACACTTAGCTTCATATGCAGACAACATAACACTCACATGAACATAACACAACAATGACACAGCCACTCACCTTTTCCTATCCTACCTCGATACACGATTCACCACAAATCCAAAGTTATCCTGCAAACTAACTTGACACCCAAAGGCCACTACATACCACATTTAATCATAAGCAACACCCTCATACCACACAAACACAGAATACTTGAGATAACGTACATGAATGTCTCACACAAATCGTCATAAACATCAAAATCAAGTACACAAAGCTTTAATACTCTCAGACCACTTCTCAATACACCACTCCAATAAAACAAAGGAACCACACCCATAGTATACCATCAATATGAATTATATAAGCCTTTCTTGAGACTCAATCCTTACTGAGACACTGCAACACCCTACAGACCAAACAGTACAAAGCACTAAACTTAATACCAGACAGCAGAGCTTTTACACCAACAAATCACCGACAACACAAAATCATAGTCCTCAATGTCAAGGATCACCATGACTTGCAGCACACAAACACATACCACAGCCTCCACAAACACACAGTGCCCACTGCAAGTAAAGGCAGAATGCAACATAGCACTCCATATCATTACACATTATGGAAGACTGCATTGCACAAAACCAAACACACACACCAACACAACATATACTGGCACCATGAGGGCACTGTGAGAAGCCTGGTCCAGGCCATGGTCCTTCTCAGGGACTGTTCAGGCAGGCAGCCTGAGGCTGAGCACAACAACAACAACAACAGTGTTGAGAATGAGACTGAAGCAATGGTAAAAAGTTTTCCCTATTGCTGTTCATGCCATCTGTACCACTTCAACTCAAAACATCAAATTGTATGACTAAGACTGCCATAACATCATCATACTCACATATATAGGGGTATAATACTGTTAGTGAATTGGAGACTACCATCATCTCCCAAACTGTGCTCAATATAGCACTATGAATAGCCTAATGAAATAATTTCATTTGAGTTAATTCCCCACCTGAAACAAATTATTTACTGTACCAGGTTGATACAGATTCAAATCTGCATACCTCTGGCCTAAGAACCTGAGTATCAAAGCACATACTGCTGAGTCATAACAGGTGTTATATTGATGGCACAATGTGAAGGATTTAGTTGCTTCCAACTCAATGTCTGGAGGAATCAAGTACATAATAATACATAGCTTCTAGCTCTTACTACTCCTTCTACAGGTCAACAACTCAAATAAAAAAATCTTGCAACCAATAAATATAAAATCAACTACATATAAAGCACTTACTTCCATACCAAACATCACACTTCCTATCATAAACAACCCATTCACCAGAAGACACATTATTGACAGAGTTGAGATATATTTCCATGTTTGGCTCATCACATGTTCATTCTTCCTGGCCATATCAAATTATGTTACCAAATCAAGTACAGTCACTTAACAAGTATCTGAAAAAGTGGCATCTGGTGTTTGGAAAGAAAATTATAATTTTTTATCTCTGAGCATTGTTTAAATACTTCAAATCTTCTACTGTTGCATTCTATCATTTGAAGCATTAGTTTTCAGATATCTGAGCAACTGTACATTCACTCAACAGTCATCCTCTCCCTCTAGACCTAATGGTTATCAGGAAGACCACTCAGATTATTTATATATTCTCTTGCTCCATCCAGTTTGCCATAATGAATCAAACTGTAAGGTAATGAAACACCCTGTAGTGAGTATAGAAATATCAGAAACATTATGAAAAATAAATCAGCAAGGCAGGGTATGAGTACTATACTGGACAAGTTACACAAGCTTCCAAATTATAGGGTACTTGACATTGAAGAAATATCTGTTTGCTTTAAAATTCATTTAGACAGTCATGGAATTACCCTAGATGGGCCAATGAGCCTACCTGTACTGTAATTTCATCTACTTTAATATTCCTAAATCTTTAGCCAGATCTGAGTCCCAACTTTGTCACGAGTGTATATTGTAAAATATATATCAAAGGCATCCTTTGTCAGAAATCTTCCATTTTCTAAGGTTTAATAATACAGGACATTGACAATAACCCAGGTGATCAAGACAGCCACCATCAATGTAAAGTATCTGATATGTTTTGAAGTGTATTGATAAACAAATTACTTTAAATATGTCCCATACTTGTAGAGCCCCTTCACAATGTTATAAAATACCTGAATATCAAACACCTCTATCATCAATCAACCAAGAAAAAAACAGCTCATCAATTCAGTAGCAGACAATCAAACCACTCTCATCAGACAACTAGAGTATTAAACAGGTCAGGTATCAATAAAGTTAAGTAATGGACAACTTACCACCCCTGGGTACTGTGGCTGGGCCCCAGGGAATCTGGGCTGACTCCACTGTGCTGGTGGGGCTCCAGGAGGGGCGGTATCATTGGGGCGGCTCCACGGTTGTTGTGGTGGCTGTCCCTGACCAGTGTATCCTGGGAACTGGCTGTTGGGTCGCCATCCTGACAGAAACCAACCCCAAGTCAAATTAAGGAAGATGAGAATAGCTGTTTAATTACATTATAACAAACACAGTGGTCTCACAAGCCTACCACAGTGATTGCAGGTAAAGAAGGTGAGCATAGCTAATGAAATTGAAATTAGCCCAATTTGGGAATATCTTCTTTATGTGCAAATGTCCCGTAAATACTAAAACTACATAGAGCAATGAAGCTTAACATCACAAACGTACAGCTCTATTTACAATTATGTGGTACGGTCATGGAGCCAATGTGCCAAAAATCCATACTTCCCAATATCACATGCAAATGAACTTGTAACTATGTATTGTGGATCAAACTAGACACACTGCATTCATATAAGGGACTTGCTGTACTGGAATGAAAAATTGAGATCAGTACCCTTTAAAGCAAGTTTATCACCGTTATCACTAAACTCTGAACGGAATTGAACCCCCCTTCTCTTTAATACTACACTGTACTGTCAAAACCCTCACCAGGTGGCTGATTCTTTTCAAAGTCTGGATGTCTACGTGGTCCCGTGTAGCCAGCAGGGGCGTTGGGTGCGGGGCCAGGGCTAGGGGAGGACCCGGGCTTCTGCCCTGGTGGGTACATGCTGCCCCCCGGGAAACCCTGTAAATGAGGTGGGGAATGGTGAGAGAAAGGCTTGCCCAGACATGACAGGGAAGACAAAGATATTGCAAACAGGGCAAGGCAAGGTGCAGCAGGACAGGATACAAGATGACAGTACAGTAAAGGGTAGGACAGAGCATGACAGGAGAGCACAGGCAGACCCCTACTAATATTTTCAGAAACAAAGTAAAATTAATGGGGAAAATATAAATTTACTGTGGTAAGTTTCATGTTAAGTATCATTAACTGGTCTTATTTATTATAGTAGTGTGCAGTAAAACCTATCACAATATCAATCATTTACATTTACAAATATACAGAACATCAAAGGTAAAGTTTTTCATCTAAAGTCTAGAGGTTCCAAGACTGTGGTAAGTGAATGAATGTGGCTGAATTCTAAAATTTAAGTATTGCTGTATTGTATTTGTTGAATTTAGGTAGCTAGTTTAATTTTAAAATCAGATATATTCATATAGTACAATAAATATAATTCATTAACTATAATTTTGAACATTCACTATACAAAAATTAATTTTTCAAAGTCTATTCTTTGGGTCGACAATCTATTAAAAGTTTGAGAAACACTGATACCCTGAAATTCTTTTTTAAGTATAGGAGAAAGAGTGGAAAAGACTCATTGAATATCTAACCCCATGAATTGGATCCATTGACGTAAAGCCAAAAACAATATTATGCTAACCATGGCGTCTGAAGAAAAGAATGAGATAGAGACAAAGTATTTCATATAATTAGCCATACAGCAGGGAAGGAAGATAAGAAAGAAATACTTCCTCAGGCTCCTATTCTGTATGATTTCTATGGTATTAAGATGGTAAAATATCACCTACACAACACTTTTTATGCACTCAGTTCAACCTTGAATCCCAGACCTTATAGCAATAGCTCCAAACAGAATATCACCAATACTTTACTGTACAATGAAGGCTGTTGATTACTAATATCTGTACTGTATTCTATTGTACAATAAAATGAAGGATACTGGGTTCTGCTGATTACAGATATTACTGTATGTACTGTACCTAATGAGACTGATAAAGTTTAGAGAAGGTTACTCTTGACAAGTGGTATTGAAAATCAGAAAGAGCAAAGACTGGCTTATGAAAAATCTTCAGGCACAAATCATTTTTGTATGATGGGGACTGCCTGTAAAGTGTGGCAAAGACAAGCAGAGCAGCAGAAAACAGAAGCTACAGCAATGGAGGGTAGAAAAATGAATATCGAGGCATTAAAGTATTTGTAGTATTTTAAGACTGCTGTAGATTTAGAAGATAGAATAAACCATTATTATAGATGTATCAGGTTGGTACCACAACACACCAATCAGCTCTTTTTAAACAAAAAACAGTTAAAAAAATATAGTAAATTATCTGCAGTGACTGTATAATTATGAAAACAAAACACTTCACAGCAATCTCTGTTCATTTACCTACTGGTATGCAAATTGGCTTGTCAGTAAACTAAATATTGATGTTATACTCTGGATGTCCATTCATATAAAGCCAACAGAATGGAAAGCAAATGAAACATGTAAGGATGGAAAACCTACATATTGATGAGGTTCAAAAAGACTTGGAGGGGATGTATAAGAGAAACTGAATTGTTGGGGATTGAGGAGGAGACAACTAAGGATAGAGGAAAGTAAAAGAAATTCATTAATCGTCTGAACCTGTGAATGGGAACTACATAAAATATATACATAAACCTGATAATGATTCTAATGACCGAGTGATTTCTTAAACAAACATGATCAGGGGAAGCTTTGGCTAGACTAGTAATCCTGTTGTGACATGACCAGTTGTACTATAATAAATAATTATCATCCATCTAGGTGAGGTGGATCTCTGAGACAAAGAAAAAGAAAATAAAGATGGCTCATCATTGTAGAAAGTGTCTCAGATCAAAACATTATTACTTTATAATCATATAGTTTATTATCATTAATACAGAAACTGTTACTAGGACAAATTAAGCTGTGAGAAAGGGGTTATAATTGCATCTGACTTCTGTAAGTAAAAACACTCAAATAAATCTTGGGTGATAAATTATTGGGAAAAAAAAAAAATAATAATAATAATAATAACAAAAGTGAATACCTCAAAAAGTTATTCACATACAAAGAAGAAAAACTAAATATGGCAATTTCATTAAACAAAATAAACAATGCACATCAGTAAAACAAATTCAAACTAAATAATAAATAATGTTCATAATAAAAAAAAAACATACTTGATACATGGGGGCAGAGCTCCTGGGGGGGTTGAGCAGCTGTTTGGCCAATTGGGAGTTGCCGTAGTTGGTGGTGCCGCTACTGCCCATCTACAACAACAACACACGAGGCACCCAGCTCAGTTTACCTCTCTACAAGCCAGGCTGTACCACTACCAAGGAGGGGTGAGGGATCATAGGGAACCATGTGGTGGCTGCATACAGTTGTGGAGAATTCTATTGGCTTGAACATCATCATTTTCAATTTTACGACTGTATATTCGTACTGCATTGTATGTGCTGTATTTGTACAATGGCAATGTATTTTCCACTCAAGTTTTACTCAGCAGAGAACTAGGCATTTGTTTTCAATTTTGAGTTATATGATTAGAATAGGTGAGTGCAATGTCAAGATTGATACTGAAATGGGTCAGATTCATTACAAAGCCTCATGTGACTTGCATCCTCATCTGTAATGGGCCTGATTTATGTGTTGGGAGTCAGGTAGTTGAGCAACAGACAAGACAAACTAAACAACTAGACTGAAAAAAGTTAGCTAAAGATAATTTACTGATAATGTTTCATTATTAACTTTTCTCACAGCCTCAGAATGACCCTATAAGACATTTTAACAGTTTCCAAGAAACTGGTAACAACTACTGGCAGTCCCAGAGGTCTCTCACATGTATTAATGTCAAGTATTACAAATCACTATATTCTTTTCCAAATCCTGTATTTTGAAATCATAGATGAACACATTGAAGAAAATAGTTTCTTATCAAGTTGCTCTATCTTCAGCTGAAATCAATACTGGGATACATGGGGTTACAGGTGTGTTTCAATTACAGATGATAATTTTCACTGAAAAAAAAAAAAAAAAAAAAAAAAAAAAAAATACTACTGTTAACTTGACAATGCATTTAAACCCTCTAATCAATTTAAATTAAAATCCCATAAATCATCATCTAAAATTTACGTTCATACTAGCAGCTGATGGTTATGCCTAGAGTTTCATTTTGCCAATCCAGTACATTAAGTGACTGAAATTAAGGAGCTTCACTGTGATACGCAGTACAACTTACAAACAGCTGCATTACACTTCAGTCTCCACAACTGTCACTGTAGCTTCACATGTGACAAAAGAAGGGCAAGGAAATGGTTGGGTTTTACTGCATACAAGCTAATACTCTGAGCAAAACAAGAAACTACAACAAAATAATATAAAAGAAGTCCTTCAAGAGATTTTACTTCTTTGAAAGACACAAGTTTATTATTTCAACAGAAAGGTGTAAAGCAGGCAGAAGCTGTCATCATACAAGCATTGCTAAAATAAAAATACCGTATATATAATCAAATCATGTACAATATCAATTAACAAAATGCCTATGTAGTTTTACAGATTTGTTAACCTCATACAGGTCTGAACTTGATACATTCGTGCAGTGTACCAGCGAGTCTACTCTGAATGCTGTTCCTTTCAACTCTACTTGGCATTAATGGGTAAAGAAAGGATATATTAACTGACACCAGGACTTTGTTCTCCAAAGAACTTTGGTAGACTGTATGTTTCTCCTCACAATTCTGTATATACACCTATGGTGTAGGGTCATCAGCCTACTGCACCCTAGCTGAATGGCAAGCCACTTCAGAGAACCTAATGGATCTGTTTGCAGGCGTGAGATTCAATGCAGTAACCATTCATGCATTAACAGCAATTAGCTGCTGACCCTCCATCACAAGTGTATAATGAAATTATGAGCAGAGCTGAACCTAGACACAGGAATCCAACTCGGAGGAACTACTCTACTAAAATGTTGAACATTTCTCATACTTCACAGATTCAAGACATTACAATACAGTATTCACATTCCATTAGCTTATGCTTGTTTGATGGCTGCTTATCATATTCAAAACATTTATATCAATGGGTAATTGTTGAATAGCATAAAAAATTAATGTTTTATTCACCTATAAAACAAAGGTGGACAACAGAGGGTAAGCCTGGAAGAGAGAAGGAAAGAGGGAGGGAGGGAGGGGTGGGGGGCTCAGCAAGCAAGCATGACTTTCATCCATATACAAAAGTTAATGTACTATACAGTCAATAGCATAAATTCACTTCAATGTTTATATCCATACTGTCATGAGCCAAGTAATTTCAAGATGCAGATTATGTAGTAAATGAATGGACAATCTGTGTACCTGAAGAAATATCATAATTATAATGTTGTCATTAAAGGTTCCTTCTCAATTGGTACTAATTATATGCCAACTGTCATGTACCTCACTAAGCAATTTGAAAGGTGCTGCCAAGTATATTTATGATTTACCAACTGAAAAAGAATATGGCTAAACGTGCCATATTCCAAAGTTATTATTTTCATACAGTGACCCAGAATCATGTCAGGCTTTGAAAAGTGACTAAGTATGTACTGTATTACCCCTGGTCCTAAATAATTCCCTCAACAGTATTGTTCAGCAGCTTAAAAAATCATGCCAAATTTCTTAAAAATACAGTCATGTCCCAGGATTTCACCTTAAAATATCACTTGGCTCATAACATGCGTGTTGAAATAATAAAGCAAATTTCTACTTTTAACTGAATAATATTCCTACATTCCTTCATTTTCCAATTAGTGCTACCAATTTTCCCCACCTAGTGATGAATCTGATTCTTGTATTCAAAGGCAATAAGACATTTAGTACCCAAGTGATACTGTTCTAAAATTAATACAAAAATAATTGCAATCCATACTTGTCCGGAAAGGAAGATTGGTTATACTATGATGGTAACACAGAGGAGTGGAGGTTTCCAAGTGAGCCATAATTCCTAACCCTCTTTAATTAATCACAAGATAAACGAGGGGTTATATGTGGACTGAGGGTGGGTATAAAGGTTATTTATCAACACCTACACATGGTTCTTCAGGCACTCCAAATGTTCATGAGTAAATACAAGCCACAGTCCAAAATACACCCCTGGCCTTTCTCATAGTTATACAGGGTAGGGAGTAAATTATGGGTCACGATTGTACATTTTATGATGAACAACACTTGGTTAATGGCAAAACATAATACAAGTAAAAATTAGGGACTCTATACTCCGAGGTTAATGGCAAAAATCAACATCAACGACATACCAGGCAGATTACCAAGAAGTACAACACAATGCAAGGAACTGCAAGCTGGATGTTAGAATGGTTGACCCTTTCATTAGTGCATTCTCAACCACAGCTTTTCATCCAAAATCATTTATGGCTATATGCACTACCAGAATATCCTTACAATGTCATCACCAAGAGGTTACATTCCCATATCATTGAGGGGATAAATCTTTAGAAAATTTGAAGCTACCAATTCTTCTCAGCTGTCATAGAATTGACCATATAATAAACTGAGAAATTTAGTTTTATGGCATATAGTGATGTTGTCAATTCCTCCAAACTGTGCTGTAAAAGAGACAACCATGAGATACTCTATTTCTTGGCACAGTTTGAAAGATTCACAAATCTCCAATGCACTGAAACCATTGTATCTCTATTCTCTTCAAGTTGACAAACACCATATTAAAGAGTTAAGTCCGTGGTCCCATACTAATGAAAGGGTTACACAGGGAAACAGTCAAACTGAAGAGGACAATAACAGGCAAGTGGGATGTCGAGGTTGGGATCAGTAGGTTGAACTAGACAACGGGGCACATTCCTCACTGTGGCCGACAAACACAGCAGTTTTCATGAACTTATTTTAAAGACTTTAAATAATTCAGGTGAGTGCACTTTTTGCACACAATTTTATCATCCAGAAAAAATTGTTTGACATGCAACTTTCCAGATGCAGTTTTAAAATTAAACAATGTGAAGAAACAAAACTTACCAAACTGATTTGTCTTAATAAAATAAATGAAAGTAACTTTTCATTAATCAACATGTAACAAAGTTTCACAGACTAGCATCATGGAAAATCAGTTGCACAGGAATAATTCTTTTCCAAGTGTTGTGACATAGATGAGACTGAGAGTTTAGGTATTTATTAGTGGCAGTACTACTATGCACCCTCACCTAAAACATTCATGTAAAAGTAAAGTGAAAATTGATCCAGGTAAGGAAGCCACTTGATGGGTATCGTGTTCACAGCTAACAAACAAGACCCGAAGGAAGGGTGGGTGGGTGGAGGGACTGCTTGCCACTGCCTTCGTTGCCTACTACCACCTTCAATGGGTGGCCATTACTAACCGGGTACTGGTCCTGCTGGAATCCTGGCTGCCCTGGTGGAGGGTATGCTGGTCTCTGGTAGCTTCCCGGGGGTTGTTGGAAGTTGGCCTGGTAGCTGCTCTGGTGGTTGGGTGGCCCTGGGGGAGGGTATCCACGCCCATCAGGAGGAGGGTAGCTTGAGTTAGGGTAGGCTCCCTGTCCATAACCCCCTTGTATACCCTGGTAGTACTGACCCCCCTGGTAACCCTGGTACCCTGCTGGTGGAGAAGGAAAGCTAAGCAACACACACATACGACTTTCATACAGCTTTTAATATCTAATTATTGTCACAACAAAATCACAATCTGTGTTAACAAACATACTAAAAATAATTCTGGCAATATAAGCAACTGAAAAGTAACTTATTTCCTTGTATGTTTTAAACTTCCTCAACAACACTGTCAATATAAGTGATTTAATAAAAATTTATCTATTAGAATAATATGACCAAGTACTGTACCTTCAAAGAATCAGACCATTATTAACTGACAACATATAACTTATCAATAAATATTTTGTTAATGTATATTTACATAAAACAATAATGACACAAAATATTGTATTATATCATTTGCATACTAATCTTATATCATAATGTTGTAAATTTCTTATAAATAAAAAGGATGAAACAGTAACTACAAGATAATCAAAGTACAGTACTTTCCAGATTAACTGGTTTGAAAAGTAGAGAAAAACAAATCTACATATGCATCAAAAATTTTCAAAGAAAATTCTGCTATCAAACATTCCAGGCAAAATCAAAATCAAAAGTTCAACTGATATAATAATAATGTTTTAAAAATTACAAGAAAACTGGAAGAAAATATATAGTACAGTATACAGTAAATTAACTCAATTGCCCTCAAATCTTTGCTTTCAATGTTATTTCAATACAAGACTATTTGTTGAAATTATGGTTTCTATAACTCGTTTTATTTACTTTATTAATCCAGGATGGGCAAAATTGGTCACAACTGAATATTTGACAGAACAATGTGCAATGAATAAGTCTCTTTCTTCAAATGGCACTTGCCAACCGCTGGCCTCCTTCAATACATCCCTCTCTTCTAACTGCTTTACAAACCAATTCAAAATATCCGAGTTCACATTTTATAAGGCCATATGCAAGAAAAGTCATGGAGTAGGCAATGATAATGACCAGTAAACAGTAATGGATTTATATAATATCTTTGGAGCCATCTTAGCTGTCATTATCATGGTCTATTCCATAGCATTTTTTAAATCTTTTGCATATGGCCTCTATTAAGACAACTGGAATACTATTTGTACCAGTGGAAAATCAAGGTAGTTTTTCAATCGCAGCTAAACTTTCAATCCCACATGTGACGGATCAAGCAATCATCTTGTCACCATGGAAATCTCACTTGGTTAGTCCTCAAAACTTGCAGGATTATGATTAGTGTACAGTATATTCATACAAAGTTGGAATAAACATTTTCAGTTATCTAATTGTATTTGAAGATTTAGCACTGCATACTGTACTATCTACTTCAATAAGAGTATCTGGTGACATTTCAGCATGTATTGAGGACTAACCTAGGATCAGTTGTTGTCATTTGAGTGGTAAAATTAGTACTCATAGGTGAGTTGCAATAAATATAATACAGTATTACTCCTGACTCAAGAGTTAAACTAATTATGTATTAGAATGATGTTTGTTCACTGAATGACTGTAGGAGTTATAATAATGCTGGTAGTACTGTATTTGTATTATCCTACAAATGAAAGAATTACATATTTGGGAACCACACACCATCCTTGCCTCCCTCCTTGCTCACAACTCACTGATATAAGTGCTAGGAAATTATATTCATATGCGGTTTACTCTGTACTGGGATCACAGAGTGCATAGTTCATGGAAATAAATTATACTCAAATTTTCAGAATAGATCACTGGTGTAGGTTATTTTCATATGTTGCGATACACCCTGTATAATTATGATATAACAATCAAATGAGGTCCCCAGAAGAGTTTCCCATGCCACTATTGGGAAGAGGTTGGCCTCACATCCCTTTATTAAATGACCATCCTACAGTAGCCCAGCTCCCGGTTCCTACCCGAGTGCATTTGATTTGATAATCAAATTAACAACAATTGCGTCCCAAGAAAAATTACTTTGGAGTGATTTTGACTTCGTGCAAGGGAGCTGAGTCAAAGATGTTCATTCAGCCACGGCTGGACTTACTCAGTAAAAAGACTACATTCACAACAATTACTGCATGTAGAGAGGTCTAGTGTTGTGTAATTCTCCAGATCAGGGTATGTACTACAATATACACTCTAGTTTATTGCTCTCGTTTTTACCACACCCAGATATTAAGCTGTGAAGTTAAAACATAGAGCCAGGCAGCCATCCGGGCCTTGGGGGTTAAGAACAAGTTACACAAAAAGTTTATACTACATACTGTATAATGTTGTGTGCATATGATAATCTACCATACAGAAAGTACAGCAGGTGTTAATTCCACTTCATTTACCATGGATGACCCTGAAGCATGACCATCGACTGTATCTTTGTGCAGTATAAAATGGCTATACACAGTGAACATGAAAGCACACTCTGAGGAAGTCTTTATCACTAATATTTTGAAATGAGTTCTTCAGCAAAATAACATTAATGAAGATTCCTTTTTTAGTGATGTTTCCTTGAATATCAAAGGATGAAGAATATTATATGACTGGTATTTTTCCCCATGACATCACTAAAACAACATTGATATTACCTCGACAGCTGGTACAATTCTCGTCATTGGTGGTTTCTCCAAATCAACTAAATAAAATTCATACACAAAGCATGCAAACATAAAATCTCAAACAAAAACAGCAGTAAACAAAACACAACGTGATAGTTGACAATATAATTACTCCAGGCAGGTAAGGGAATACTCATAGGGTTGTCATACTTAGATGCTCCTCAGCTTCAATGCTATTTTACTAATCTCTCCTAACAGTTGGTTTAAGAAATTTATTACTTTTGTATATGCTCCCTGGCTAAAAGGTGCCTGCATAACAGATGAGTGACAGCAACTATCAACGTTCACCTATTCTACCCAAACATTTATGTACTGTAGTTACATTATTCGAGATGTTTCAGGAGGAACTGCCTTGGCTTAAAGAGATAATACAAGATGGCATTCTAAGGTTGACATGATCTGAAATGTTTCTGATATCAAACAATTATTGAGTAAAAATATGCAGATGGGGAATGGAAAGTCTCCCTTAATGCAGGCTGTATAAATCTACATTAACTTGATACTCACTGCAAAGCAAACACAAATACCTTCAATAAACATTCAGTCATAGAATACCTTGTCTATCATCTGTTTCAGTAAATGTGGTTCTTCCTAGAATTCCCTATACACTCTT
Organism: Petrolisthes cinctipes; assembly: GCA_033782935.1. Lineage (NCBI taxonomy): Eukaryota > Metazoa > Arthropoda > Malacostraca > Decapoda > Porcellanidae > Petrolisthes > Petrolisthes cinctipes. The sequence continues at coordinate 49,091 of JAWQEG010004892.1, forward strand.
AACTTGTAGTTGTAGCCTGATCTTGTCAAAGTTCTAAATCGTGCGACACAACACTGAGCTAGTAGCAATAATCATATTAGGCAAATCATTTTTTTGTTGAAACTTATTTTGTGCCTAGTCAGACTATTTGAAACTGCATCGACACAAAAAATATATGCAAATGCAACATCTATATCCACATTTGTTCTCGTTATCTAACCTCTTCATAATAATGGCAGTGACATTCCATTTTTAGCCACAGTTTAAACTACAATGATGTCTGAGCTGACAAAAAGGTGGGGAAAAATCTCAAGACTCAGAAGAACAAAACTAATCATGAATATTTTGTTCAATTCCTGCAAATCTGTCAGTTCATTATTATTACAAATCTACTGTGGTTATCAAGGGAAATAGAAAATTACCACCATTCATGTGAATAAAATTGATTAAAAACAAATGTGGATAAAAATTTGTGTTTCAGCTTGTTTGCCTGGGTGGCCAGCACATATAAGTATATAAAATAAAGAAAAATGCAATGCTGGAGATAAGGCCAATACCAATTGAGGCTTTTCTTGATATGGTACTGTATACCAATCCTGAGGATCACATAAGACGAATTCATCTAAAGCATCAAAATGTAACGACAAACAATGTGAAAACATTGAAGAGCCGACATCAATATTGGATGATCCAAAGAGGCCAGGCTAGACCCTTGCTAGTTCCTTTCTTGACTCACCGAAGAAGCATCTAAGTCATCACACCCACAGTGAAATGCACTCAACAAGGCCAGAAAACACTACAAGGTTGAGTCACAGATATAACTTGTGTTTTACATTCTGCTTAAATAATTCATGGCTCTGTTGACCTCAAAATATAAATGAAATGAACAAACACATCGTACCGCAAATGTACCCAGCATATTGCGAGTAACACTACAATAGATTGTGGAGGTCATATCTACCAACTACTCCTTTAAGAATTATAAGGGAGAAGTTGCCATACACAAACACTGTACTGATGTACAACATACAATCCATGTCAAATGGTGTCCTTTGAAATTTGTTCAACCATTCCATATGCCATGTATTTTTCAAGACCTCTATTGATACAATACTTTTTTCTAATAAATTCAAATATAACTGCAATTATATTTCAATTATTGAAATTATTATAACTGAAACTTTAGTCCTGCAGATGCATCACAAATTATGCCTGTGACTGTATGGAAGGAAAGAAGGAAATGGGTGGATCATTACACTACACGGGACCTTACCCTGCCCGCGACTATATGAGTTAGGACATGACCGCGGGTAATCATCAAAGGGGTTAGACAGGTTCACGTTTTCCCCGTTGCCTATGGGACCTGCGATAACAAGAGTGCCTGCCTGTCAGACTGGTGGGGTCAACTATACAGAATCCTTACTGCACTCTAGCTTTTTAACTCACCACTATAGTAGGCTGAAATTTACTGTTTTTATAATATAGTTATACTAAAAATGTCAATGCAAATGAGCTTGTAGGTATCCAGTGCAGTATGTTAAACATTATTATTTCTAAATATTATGATGTAATAATTAAAATAATAATAATAATAATAATTAAAATCATAATAATAATAATAATAATCATAATAATAAGTTACAAGTGGGGAAAATTAACCAATGTGCCAATAGCCTACAGATATAAAATTTGATAGCAGAACTAATGCTACACATGAGTTGTTATCCTATATGTTTTATACAACAACATATGTGTGCTGGATGATGACAATTCTAATGTCTGTGCAAATATTTTCCTGGATTATAATTGAGAATAATGGTTTTTGTTCACATAAATCATCATTGATAAATCTGCTCTCATAAAAATAAACAAGTCCTTACTAACATAACCAATTTACACTATTGGCCAAAGCCAGCAGTAACTGACATCAGTGATGAGCTGCTGTTATTAGACTCAGCTGCTTGGTGGTAAGAGTCCCATGGGCCTTAGGATGCGAGACGAGTGACAAGGAGTTAAGGGAATAAGATGTTGTTAGCAAATCAGACATAACTGCTTACTTCAAACAGTGTCAAGGAAGACACAACCTTAGTGAAGGTGGTCATCGTTTGGCACAGGTTGGAGAAAATAACAACCCCTGATTTGCCAACAATCCCTTAGTTCCTTAAAAAATTGAATAAATAAATAAACGTAAAACACTAGGATCATATTAAGCACGGGTGGTTATAAGCAAAAGCAAACACAACTAAAAATCACCAATACCATCTTTCTGAATATAAAAATTTCAACCATTACCAAAGCTTCTACAGTTGATTTTCTGTAACTCAGGTAAATGTCCGCAGCGTATGTCTTAAGACGTAAGTTATAAGTTCCCAACAAGAAATTAGAATGAATGCAGGAGCAATACTAACTAGAAAGCACTCGACCAAGATGCAAATCATTGCATATGACAAATTAATGTCATGAACGAAACCAACATATATTTCACTCTTATTTTTACCATTAAAATTATAATACACTGTATGCTAAAATACTTTATCTATCCTTGACCTCAGGCCTTTTACCTAGTACAATACCACAAAAATTTAATCACTTCATCCTGCAATATTTAATTGAAATTCTTCATTTAAAATTTCAGATATTTTGTTCACTAATATGCAAATAAATGAGTGAAAACAACCCTGCGCAGACTGTTAGTGAAGGTATTTATTATAATGTAGTGATATCCTGTAACTAAATGCTGTAAGATGCATTCTAACTTGATGAAATCATAGCTTTTCTTTAATTTTATATATCATTAACAGTGAAGACAACAATAATGTGCACATACAGTAGGTGTTCTCATTAGTATGGCCTTGAAAAACTGACTATTGTACATAACAAAAACTGTAAAGGCTGACATGCTGCCACAACCTTTAATTATTATCATATCACTATATCTAAAGCAACCACTTTAGAGTCTTTACATAACATAAATCCTTAAGCTTTAAATATTCTGATAATCCGGCTGTAAAGCTATTAAAATTAATTTTATAAGAACAAAGATAACAAAATGATAGGCAGGTAAAGAACTGTTTCTTTGACTGTCTAAGGGAGTGAAAGAAAACCATGGTGGTACACTTGCCTGCAAGTTTCAATACACACTAGGTGCCTTAAGTAATCATGTGACAATTTCCCATTAGTAGTGAACTGGATTAGATTCCATTGGAATAGTTTATCAGCACTTTTTAATTGGTTACCAGAAGTATTTAAGTTATATAACTATCATACACGTATATTGAGAGCTAGTTTAAATAATAGATTTGAGTATTCCATTAGGTGTATCAAAACTTTTGTAGGCAACTGTACCTGGCAACTTTAACACGAACATTTGAAGGAAATTAGCTTTTATTCAAGAATTAATGCAAAAAATTGTTTTCCTTTGAAAAATAGTTATTCTTCAATGCAAGAAGAAAATTTGTCTAATGGTAGTAAGTAAAACACGCAAAGGTTGTGAGCCAATGTCTAATAGTTACAAAAGTCTCAAGTGGCCCAAAATAATATTGCCAAAAATTATAATGTTGTTATACAATTTGAATCTTGATGCTTACTTGTCACTTCCTCATCAGTGTTTTAGTAAAGTTTCAATAGTGGCATAAATAACTTTTTTCCACAATCATACATAGGTTACAATCACTAAATATGTTAACTAATTTTACCTTTTTTTATGTAACATAACTGTGTAGAGCACACCCTTAAATTTATACTCATTCCAGTCAAGGAATATTCACCCTTCTGCAATCCACACACAGTCCCCATTTTTCTGTTACAATACTCTCTCCTTGTACGGTTAAGCTTTCCCCTCTCCATGATTGGTGGCTTCCCTCTCACACTCATTTTTCTATGTTAACAACCCATTTTGCATTTTCTGCATCTCAAAACAACTTCATTGTTTAAAAATTTCCTTTCACATAATACACTCAGGTAGTCTAAATGCATTAATAGACTGCAACTTCCATGTACAGCAATCTACCTTTTCGGTGTTTAAATCTGCCATGACATGGAGATTTACCATTTTCAACCAGTTTCCTTCCTATTTTCCTTATCTCAAATTTTCCAAGCTCATGCTTATCCAAATTCAAGGTTTTCACAAGCTTTATTTACTGTATGATCTAGTTTTTGCTTACACACTGCAAGGCTTTAAGCAAGAGGGCCCAAAATTAAGGCTAGAAGAAAGGTACATTCCATAAATTCCATTATTACTTTTCTTTTCCTACAATGCAATGTAAATTATAATAAAAGCATAAAACTAAGAAAAATTAGTGCAACTGTCCCCCAGGGCATATAGAATGTGGTCTAACATCCGTCAGTGTCAGGAGGGTATATAAGGGTAGCGGATGTGTATGCTCTTTGCTGATATTAGACAGGTGCCTTCCATAAGTTATTTTTAAGTACATTGGTAACCAGCCAAGCAGCAAACAAACAATTAAATAACAAACTAACAAAGCGAGTGATAGGAGTGAAAACCTCAGCTGGCAAAGGTAATAAACTTTCATACAAGAGATAGCACAAACAATCACCATTTCTGTAGCTTACTTGAAATCATCAACAATTTCCAATTCCAAAACATGAAGACAACATCATCTAAACATAAACCAGGAGGGCACTCAGTGGAGTGCATGCCTCTGCAATTGCCAAATAAAGTCCACAGACAGAAACACCCATAGTTCACCCTTATCCTTAACAATGAAATTTAAAGTACAGTACTATGTATTCATTTCTGACCATAATCTTTGATCTGGATTCACCAAAATCAAATAACTCTCTTCGTTTATAATGCCCAATTACTCAGTGCAGTTCAATCCATATCTACCTGTAGTTTTTGAGTTACATGGTAATTCTCCTACAAACATGAGTGAAACATAACCTTCCATACACTCAGTGAGCAAAGATAAAAACTGTACTTACTGTAAAACCAAACCATAATTAACTTCCCATTATCAATGCATAACGCTCAAACTCAAGCCAAAATAACCCTCAACTGATCCTTGCAGGCACTTACCAGATGTGGACTGAGTGGGAGGTCGCTGGGGCATGTGGCCTGGGTACTCTGAGGATGGAGGGTACTGTGGGTATGGGCCAGGCACACCACCTGGACCGGCCCCTACATGTGGCCCGTTTGAGAAACCGTCCATGGAGCTACTGTTAGACCCGGCTGCTGGAAAGGAGTCCTGGGAGTTGGACGACCCTTTGGGTAGGCAAAAAAATAATAGTAATCAGTAAAAATTTTGATTGTGGAAATGTTAGAATTACACCTTCACCATTACTTTCCTTACTGCCCTCTACATGACTATACATTTCACTTAAGGAGGCTGTGCTGGGAAGGGAGATATACAAAAAAGGTGGGGGTTCTCATGATAAAATTAGAAAACCAGTAGAGTGGCAAGTATAGTATCTTATCACTAGACTCCATGTATTGCTAGAGACATTACCATCTAAGTAAAAGTCTTTGAGCAAATGAGTATTTATCAGTCAAACAAAAACTTCCCAACTAACCTGGAGAAGGGACTGAAATTGTCTTGGTGGTTTTCTTCTTGGCAGCGGCCTCAATCTGGTTTACTATGGGTTGAGGATCAACTCCACCCCGATCAAACTTGCACTCATAGGCCAGGATGTGCTTCATGTAGTGCTTACGGAGAGTGTATGAGCCTGAGGAAGAAGCTCCGATGCCCATCACCGCTGCTACATCCTTCCACTGCTTGTTCTTAGTTACCTTTAGGAGAAGAAGGTGTGAATCAACAGAATCCAAGAGAAATTGATAATACTATAATTCACCAAACAAAGACTTGAGTAACCATGCAACATTGTTCGAGTTTCACAAAGCTATTATTGGAGGGGCAATATATCTAACACTACATCAACCTATGCTCCTTGAGGAGAAAGAGGTGGAATGGTTACAGTTTGCTTATCTGTTGGACAAAACTCGTCAGGTAAATGCTTTCTAACTTTTGGACATTACAGAAACATTGAACATGCACTCCTCTGAAAATATTTTCATTTTTTGACAACTGTACTGTACAGTACAATATGCGGTGTATGACATTATGTAACATTTTATCTATTCTAATGTATGGAGGATGTACTTGTGTACTTCAAGAGGAAATAACTCAAACCCTTTACTAATCATCTGTTTCCAAACACACTGGATAATTCTAGGATGCATATCTTCATACCTGATACAACTGCATGAACAAATATGGGATTTTAAAAGGCATAGACCACACAAATTAATCTCAACTGAACTCTATCTTTGTACAGATTTTCTTTTTACAACAGGCTACAGAATATTAGGAAGGACTCTTCAAAACATTGAAAAGTGGTACAACCTTATTCAAAGAATAAATAAACTATGATGTTCCGAGTACCCTACCTCTACGAAGCCACCACGCTCTCGAACGTGAAGGTAGAGAGCATAGAGGTCCAGGGGATTTTTGCTGATGGTTGGGCAGGCTGTGATGGGGGTCTTGTTTTCATCCATAAATGACAAGAGCTTGTCTAACCAGGCTCGGCGCTCAGGGGAATCAGACATCTCGTAAAGCCGCGCCAAATTCTCCCCCGGCTGTGTTTATCGAAAAAATGAGGGAGGGGACCACATTAGCCATGGTAGTAAAACAAAATACTTAACTGAACTTTCAAGGAAAATATTAGTTCCCTTTACTTTTCTTTTAAGCTGTCATTTTACCAAACATTTTAAATGTCAATACTGTACAGCATTACAGGAACTACTCATACTTTTCATTTGATATTTTGACAGATGCTATGAAGGAGAACTGTAAATGATAACGATGTTCAATTACTTTATCTTATAATATGCCAATCAAGAAACTACACAAAACTAATGACTATGTATGTTTGAATAAAGCTGGACGTAAGATGAAAAATGCATTTCAAAAATTAATCCCAACTGACAAAAATCATCTGCAGCAGTGCATTTCACAAATTACAACTTTCCACAGTTAATTTTACCACTGCAAACAAAGCAAACTATATAATAGCAAACAACAACAATAAAGATGAGATGAAACTGGAGGAAGTGAAAGGCCGCAGTGATCCCCCGGCAGATTGTAAATATAATCTTCGTGCCAAAAGTGAAGTGATAGACTATTATTACATTTTTTACTCCTCTCTCTACACTAAACTAGGAGCTGAAAGGGAAGAAGGCATTATGAGCTTGACTACAACTTGTTAGCACATCTCAGAAGCATTGGCAAATAAAATATAAATATAAGTAACAGTGACTCAGTTTGTGACTCAGCTTGCAAAATATTTCCTTTGGTTGTGAAGCTTTCTACCACATAAAAAGTTATAGAAATTTTGTCATTAGCAAATATGGTCACTCACACCACAATCCAAGTCATCAGATTGGTTTCAAACTAAATATATTAACTGGCAGATATGTCCTTATCCAATTCAAAGTAAATAATAATTTTGGATCTGCATAGGTGTCACACAAAAATTAATACAATAACTGAAGAAATAACCATGAATATCTGATTGTATCAAGAAACAGAGTGAATATGGCATGTAAATAATGTCTTGACTGACAGGCAACAGATGACTGTGGGTCTGAAAACATATTAAGGAATATCAAGGTGCACACACGGTATTGCCCACAGTACACACTCTTATAATGAAGTAAGGCAATATATTTTCATATGGATTAATGTCAACAAAACATTCCCTCAAACTTTGTGCTGAATGAGTCAAGAGGCTGCAAATGAATTTCATATGAGTAGGATGAGCATCCAGAGAGTGAAAATACAATCTAAGCAAAAGTCTTGTTATATCTAGACTAGAAAGCCTAAGAGCATGACAGGCCAAGCAATCACAATGCAGGAAGTAACAAAGCATTCTTGTGGGTCACTACATTAATACCAGTGTCTCAAACTACTGAGTCACTTAATTTATACCAGCGACTCCTCAGTGACATACGATAACCACAGGCCCAACAAAACCTTCTAAATTTTCTACTGCCAAATTATATCATTTCTATTGCCAGATTCAGTAACTCCAATTAATCCTTGACACAAAGCATGGAGATCTCAAAAACAGTAGAGATATATTCATGATATTGTACTATAGAAACCCCAAGGTGGGCTTTCAATATAAATATGAATAATTATATATCAGTAATATTCAGAATTGGAAATGATTACTTTAATTCTCTAAAGGCACTGCTGTAAAACAGTGCAATGAATCAGAAAGCTTTGTGTTAAGTGTAATGTCAAGCATTGCACTAATGGGTCTCCACTACAGAAGCTGCCAGCACCTGCACGCACGACTCACCAACACCGCAACAACTACAGTATAGCAATAACTAGGCAAGCTTGTTGTGTGACCAGTGCATGTTGTGGCTACCAGCAAGACCACCACACAAATTCCATGTTAATCTTTGGATATAACATAAATATCCAGGTTACAGTCAATCCATACTATATGTGAAAGAAACAATGCTTTAAGTTTTCATAGGAAAACTTGAAGCTCCATGTTTCCTTCACTCTTCCAGTAGGTTGAGACAAAATTAGTACACTGCAGTACCACTGAAATTTAATTTCTATCCAGGTTCTATACATGTTTTAGTAACATTTTCCATCTGAATTTGAAATCTACATAAAGAAAACACTTTTCAGGTAGAACAGAAAACTGAACTCTAAGCATTATTTCAAACCTGGCATTACCATTCCAACATGAGAATTTGTGAGGTAGTCTGAAGCCAACACTACGTACTACTGGAGTCTAATTTTTCTGCCTGTTGGTAAGTATCCACAACCAATATATCAGAAGCTGACTGCGACTGTACATAGCTTGGTAAGTAGTCACGCATCGAAAAAACAGAGGTGGGTAAAAGCTTCTGTGATAAGGGCTGTGAACATTTACTGTCAGAATATAAATGCAGACATGCGGACGGACGGACGGTCTGACTGTCTGACTGACTCTGCCTGACTGGATGGCTGGCTACATGCTCCCTCCTACAGTACACAAGGCAAGACCATTTCCAAGCAGAGGAGTGTCGCGTGCCGCCCAACTATTGCTAACAAAAGCTGCCACTGCCTCTGCCCCCCGCAAGACTTTTTTTTTTTTTTTTTTTTTTTACAAAAAATCAAGTGTCTCTAGTTACAAGAAGCATTATTTTTTTATTCCACACTTTGATGAGACATCCTAGTTTCATTTACTGTTAGCATAGATAAGTACAGCATCTTACCTCAAATTTATCAGAATGTAAATATTAGGGTAGGAATGCTAAAGTAGTAGCATAGGGAGAGTGAGTGGGTTATACTAAGCAAGAGCAGAACTGGGCCGGAGAGTGGGAATGGAGGGGGAGGTGGTGGTGGTTGGGGGCAGGGAGGAGGTGAAAAGCATCAATCGAAAAGAGGCTGGCTGGCTGGCTGGTCATGTAGCATATAAGTGGGGGAGGGGGTTGAAGGGGAGGGGAGGGCAGAATAAGGGGGAGATGAAAAAGTGAGTCTGAAATGCAGAATGCATAGACAGATAGCATAAAATAACCATCATATGAGGAGGAGCATTTACAAACATCAATTCAATACAGATTCTTCAGGGTCAAAGTAGCAAAAGTATGTCAGTAAATGCTTCTCATATGTTGTTATCTTCATGGGATATGAAAGTTTAGCTAGCAAGTTAGGATTTGGGGTGGGAGGGAGGGGCAATATCAGGGCTTGCAACAGTTAGGTAAGGTTAAAAAAAAAAAAAAAAAAAAAAAAACTCTAAAAAAGAGAGTGGTCTTGGGTGGATATTAACCTTGGATGGTCTGTAGATGTCTGGGGGTTGGGGTGGCTGACTGTTAGCATACACCTGAAAAAACGGCATATTTGCAGCATTGAGATTCGCCCTCTCGTTACATAAGTTGGTTAAAATAAATAGAGTATGCTCGCTTCTTGGAGTAAAATAATAATAATAATGATAAATTAATATCCCCTAATGTGTGTCCCTTACACTACTGTATGTAAAAAAACTCCCTGACCTACTAGAGATTAACTCATTTTGTTTCAAATAAACCCACAACACTAAGAAAATTTAAGAGGGTAATATTTGGCCGGTGAATTGGAAACTACCAGTTCCTCCATAACTTTCCATGAAATAAACCACACACAGAGTAGTCTCTTTCTTGGCAAAATTTTGGGGAATCAATAACCTCAAATTCACTAAAAATATATTACTCATTTAATTTTCTCTCTAAACAAATTTAAATAATTTTTCTACACAAGACACTGACTGACACCAGCCATTACTGAGAAACACCAAGTATATGGGATATCACCACCTCCTTCCCTCATAAAGACTCATGCATGCAACAGTATCAAGTACAATACTTGTATATGCTTGTATATGAAAGTAATAACTGCTCTAATTCTGACAAAGTATATTATTGGTCTCTCTGTTCAATTTGTCCTGGAATGGCATGGGGGCCAGTGAACTTGGTGGTAAAAAACAACACAATGCTACCTTTCCCTCAATAAAAACTACTCATTTACAGGACTAAGTTAATCAGCATACTACAGTTTACTACCATGCCTGATGGTTACAGTTATACAGTAAATGTGAACTGTCAGCAAGAGGCAATTATGCATTATGGTCTGAGAATCTTTGCTTGTTTAATCCTCATAATAAGTCATTCTTATCATAGTGTGAACCAATCTTTAATTGAGATAATTAAAAAATAAATAAACATTGATCTCATAATAAATTCCTATATCCAGCAGCTTTCCCTTGGTGAATCTTCTTTTATCTTGCAAAAACAGCAATCAAGATATTTCATATCAAATAAAACACTAAAACCTCATTCTAACTCCATGCTAACTGACTAAACCCTCCCACTGAACTGCTAGGTTCATCTCAACTGCATGATTGCTGCAACACCAAACAGGGAGAGTAAACAGGGTGAGTGATGGTGCAGTAATAGTAAATATGAGAAAACAAAACTACTGTGTGGATACAATTTCATGGGTGAAGAGCCTCTGCAGATTTTGGGGATATAAAGGTTCAGTGATTCACATATATACATATACAAGAGAACTCACTCATTCAATAACAAATTTTGCAGAACAGTTATGAATCAGTTGGTTGAGAAAGGCCAGTGGTTTCCTTTCATTTAATGAATACTTTGATTGCTATCCAAGGTATCCTTTCTGTAGATATCAGATTACTATATTGAAGACTTTGAGAATTAGAGTGCAGAAGTACATACAGAATTATATGTATATCAGTATTTCACTTCTGAAACTGAGGACAGGGATGTATCCAGGTAGCTTGGAATCTCCTGGGCACAGAACTGAATGAGTTCCAATAATAATGGTGGGAAATGCATAGCATGGTTGTCTGAATTAGCTCAGTACTGTGTCAGATGTGAGGAACTTCCATATATTGGATACATATATTGGATTGAGACTGTAAATTAAGGAGGCTATAACTGTGTTCTGAAATTGAGCAACTGATTCCTCCAAACTGTCTGTTTCCTTACACATTTTGGGGGAATGAGGAGCATTGAATTCACATCATAATCTCATTTCCCTTATTAAAGGTCTGATCTTCATAACTGAGCTCTTCATCCACTGAGACAACAAGGTACCAAAACACAAACACCAAGTGAGGGCTTCAAACACTTATAGAGAGAACGTGGACCATCATTCCTGAAGTACGTTAGGTTTACTGTTCAGACGTCTCGGCTCCGGCTTAAGACTAATTTGGTGCTTGTCCAAAGTAGCTACAGAATTTCTGGTGACGGAGGCTGACATGCAAGTGAGTCATGATTAATGAATGAGTGAATTCCTTACTAAAGAAGTGAGTGAAATAGACAGAGGTTCACATATGGGGAGAACAACCATAAAAACAATTCCTCACTCTTCTGAAATGTGACTGTAACTCCTGAAGTGATGTAATGGATAACCTATCTAAATTTCTAATTACATGTACACACACAATCCACAATCCCTACCCTACCTGAGTTGAAGCCCGAGATCTGAAGCGGGAGGTTTCTAAACGACAGTCCACTCAAAGCCTCCATTGTTTCAAAATGTGTGTGTGTGTGTGTGTGTGTGTTAGTCTGTGTCCTTGTGATGGTTTGTGTGGGCTGTTGTCCAGAAACCGCCTGCTTAAAATCTCTGGCTTCGACTTAGGGTGGGCTAGAGATTGTGGATTGCGAGTGTACATCACAGTTCATATCATTATTGAATTAAAACACTGTATGATTATACACATGTGTATATATGGTATACATACATCCTTCATGGAAACTCCCCTTATCCCTTTAACCCATAGACTACAAGTCTCATGGAAGGCTCTTGTGGTGGACTCCGATATGCCTCAAGAAAGCACGATTTTCAAATGCATACAGAAACTATGTTAATGGGGTTGGCTGGCTGATAATTGGGAGACAAACAGCCCAAACTACAATCTTTTGATACCACCTACCACCACCCGAGTTGCCAGATCTGAGGATACCCACATTCCTATGCGAAAAGTACAGTAGCTCAACCATGATCTGGGAAACATACAAATCCAAGCACTTCCTCAAGTCTCTGGACACCTTGAAGGTAGTACCTAACTGGACAGGTTTGTTTACCCCTACCATACAGTCTTAAAACTCTGAGCTTCTAAATACATAAGAACTACAAAAAGATGTTTCAAAATACTGTTTACAAAAATTTATCCCCTGAGGTTGCCATTTACCCTACAAAAACTGAACCCAGATAATACTGTACAGTACTTCAAATTTTCACAACTCAGCTTAGACTGCCTTGTCCAAAATATGATGAGTGCCAGCAACCAAGGGTTCCATCAAATATAAATTCGCTTTAACAAATATCATTATACATCTGGATTTTGAGTGGACATTGCTATTTATGCACCCTTGTTGAAAGTTTGACATCACTGCATCTACTGTCAAACAATAAGGAATTAATAATTCCTATTACTAATTATTTGTACAAAATACAAAACAAAAGAACAGCTTTGGGTACAGTTGCAAAGTTATGATAATGATATTGTATTATATTTATAAGCCCCAGTTCCAAAAGCCATGAGCACAGAACCAGTTCTTTGGGCCAGAATTCTCTCCATGTGTCTAAACATTTACAGGTAACTACACTTAACCCATTCCATAATTCCACATTCAACATCAATTGCTCTCAACAACCACACTACACTTTACATACACATTGACACTGTTCTCACTATTCCAGCTCTAAAGTCTCATGTTCCTCAGGTAGTTCATTACCACAGCACCTATTTTCTATTGCAACCTACTCCAATTCCATGTACTGGATGCTTATGCAATGTCAGTAGGACGATATTGTTCCACAATCTCCTTTTTACCTCCATACTCCCACTTCTGCATAATAGCAGTAAGGTAATGACAATATAGTGTTAAGAATTATTTAACCTCATTTCAATAACATTAGAAAACTAACAATCAATGTATCGATACTGTAAGCCAATCCATAAGGAAGCCCTTTTAAATAAGCTAATATACATGTACAAGCAACTATGACCTAGTATATACAGATCAATCAAAACCTTTTATCCATATATAACCAAACCCCCCAAAATGCAAAACCTTATTAATCAAAAAGCCATTAATCCAGCCATTACCCATATTTTTTCTATTTTATGGTTAGCTAAGTTAGAAAATGACTGCAATGCCTCAACCATTCTTTAACAAAAATGCTGTACATTTGATGTCAATAAAATCTAAATGTTTCCAAGAGCTTGTTTAGAAAGTAAGATGATTAATTACTTTATTCAACATGTATTAATTTTTCAAAAGTAATAATTGCATAATCTAAAACATCAGTCCAAATTTGTGATGCATGAATTAAAACCTTCTAAGTACATAGCCTGAAAAGATCTCATTAGTACATATTACACATGTAGGACTGATGGCCCTTTAGGCTTCAAGTGAACTTTTGACCAAGTGATTCTGTACCACAGGGTATGTGTCTACTGCTGGTGGTAATTTACACAACTGGTATTATAGATATCATTCATGGCATAAATTCAAGGTAAATTTAATTAAGATCATCATCATCACTTTCAATTTTATATCTGTGACTCCCATTCAAGTGGCTAGATGTTCAACAACTTTCATCCAACTCTCCTCATATCCGGCTATTCCTATTTAAAGGGTGCTGGAGGATGGGGACCATTGTGTTTGAACTCATTGACAAGCATGAAATACGTTTGGACTATTCCTGAAGAAGCCCAGGCCTATAGGGCTTATGATTTAATAACGACTCACTTATTTATGGTATTTTAATGACCAATGGAGACTGGTTCAGAATATAATACTAGAGCGTCATTTATTTCATATCATTGTGTACCCGTAATATCAACGCACTTCAAGGTTCTTCAAGTAGTATGGAATGAGCCTTAGATACCTATGAGAAGTGTAATTTTTAGCTAATTTAAAATCTGCTAATTTAATCTGCAGAACGACTGATACTTGGGGACCTATGCGAGGGAAAGCTCTCCAATTATTTTTTAAATATCCCAAGAATGCTAGTGCAGAAAGAAAATAAAGTGATTACTGTGTTGTGCCTTATCTATTCAGTACTAGTTACTTTTACTCTTCTTTCCTTTACTTCCATAAATGAATGCAGTTAAATTCACTATCTTCTTCCCTTGCTTCATCCCCCTTCACATGCCTGGCTTATTGGCGATATATGATCACTCTGTTTGCCTAGATATTTATTAAAATGAGCAAACTGTTTAACAAGTGCATTAAATATCTGAGCTCTGAAGTACTGACTGTAAGAGATGATTGCAAGAGCTAAAATGTCATGCGCGAGATTCGATTTAGCCCACTCTAGTGCCATGATATTTCAATCTCTTAACCTAACTCCTAATTATACTGTGTGAAACAGAAATATGTCAACAATCTGTTACTTCCATAATAAAGTTTTAAAAGTCACTGGCTTAACTAAACAAACACAATTCCCCATTGCTCATACTCCTCGATGATCCACTCAAACTATCAAAATAAACAAACTTCAAAACACTAAATTGCCATTCACTAGACAGTATACTGTTAATTTTTCCTCTTAATATGGAGTAACGCTTCTGATTACTCATCTCCATTCAGCCAATAATTTGTAGTTTCTTCCTTGAATCTACAACCAAGTACCTCCTTGCTGCTAGGTGACTAGGAAACATTTGTAACCATGCTATCCTCCAATTCCTCTTGCACACTCTGTACTTACCCTTCAAGTTTTATTCAGTGCTTTCATCACAGTCGCTACTTTTCTCCCTTGGGTTCCACTTCCTTTTCACACTTTAATTTCTTATCCAATATTAATCCCAGTTACTTGAATGTTCAACCAACACAAAATTCTACCTGCACATTATACACTGACCCCCCCCCCTCCACCATCATCACCTTGCTTTTACCCAAGTATACCTTTAAAAAGCAACGTTCACACACTTCGGCGAGACTCAGGACTAATCTTTCTGGATCTCTTTCTCTGCAACATCTGTATCCATTAAGTTGGAAATAGACCACCCTTCCCTACCCTACACCATTTCCATCCTCGTTCCAATACTCTTGCCGTAACCTCTATCATCGCTCCATTCCTCATTATTTAATCCTTCTAACGTACTATTTAACGTACTACTGTATGTACCAATTAACTCTCCTACTACTGAGTAAATTCTGTATCCTCACACACTATAGCTACAGTACCTAGCAACACCATCTGAGCAGAAGCCTTCAATGAACAATGTTTTATTTCTACTTCTTCAGGCAAGAGGCACCTATCCTACACATATTTTTTATGTGAAACATCAAGTTGGCCGCTCTTAAATGATGCAGTCATTTTCAAGTTCATTCTGTTCAGTGATGTAAACTTTATACCTCCCTACAAACTCATCTCATAACTTATAAGCTCTGGTTTACAATGCAAACATGTGCTGATATCAATACTACACAAAATCCCAAACTCCTCTATGATTACAATACATTAATGAAGATATAGTGGAAATAATCTGTGCTCATTGCCAAATTATCTCTTCATTAATAGATGATACCCGAAACTAAGTACCAGCAAAAATTCCCACAAAATACCAGCTGACCCTCCACCAATCCAACGACCACACCCTACCGTCTGTGTGCTGGGGCTCCTGGGCCAGCCGGGTGAGTTGACTGTCTCAAACTCATCCTGTTGTGAGTTCATCGAGGCTGCACCAGGCGAAGGAGCAGAGTTGCCAGGAGTTGGGGGATGCGAGGAGGGGTGTTGGCCTCCCCCACCTATCCCCCCACTTAGAGGTCCACCAGGTGGTCCACTGCCAAGACCCCCTCCTTCCTTGTGGGGTTTGGGGGTGCCTGAACGGTCTTCCCCTGAGGCTGTGAAAGGAGTGATATGAATTAAAAACTGCAAACTATTATGAGGCTTGAACCATTACACACAAGTTTTATGAGGAAGGAATAAATTAGCATTAGAAGATATAAATTTATAGATAATTACAGTCACCTACAGTACTTATTTATGTGATTTGACAATTTCTGCAGTTGATTAGCTTATCATCATCAATACCCTATTTCCTTTATTTCAAGGGGTGGGTAGGCTCTAGCACCAGTGCATCCGAGGCTATTTGAACCTTTAGTGGGGTCATTATTTTAGAGCTGGGTCCCAATCCTCACTCCCCCCCACATCTTAGTTGATACAAGGCTGACTGTACCATCACAAGAATGGTGGGCAATGGGGATGCCACATCCCTACGCCTGATTAGCTTATACAAACAGTATACCATATGGCAACTTTTCTCCTGCATGTCTTTTCTTTTTTGTATAATCCACAAAACATAGTTATTAGAACATACTCATATTGAAAAGGCAAACTGATCAATAACAAAATTAAATATCAAGTGGAATTGATATGACCAAACATTGATATATAGAAAAGTGAAGTTAATGAGTGTAATGATACTATAGGACTAACCAGCAGAGTTGTTGGACACAGTGGATTGTTGTGATGCTTCGTCCACCAGTGGGTTACCATCAGGTCCTATGGAGGGTGGGTTGGCTGTGTTGTTCACCCCTCCATGCTCCCCACTGTCCAGGGGTGTGTTAGAGGGGGTCAGCGGCTGGGGTGTGGACGTGGGCGGGGGCATATTGTTCTGGGGGCTTTCTCGACTGCTATTGGGCATCCCCGGCATACCTGGCATCCCAGGGCCATTGGGGTACATTTGAGGCCCCATATAGCTCCCGCCTATCTTGTGGATGTTGTGCTTATGAATATAGTGAGAGGTATGAGGGGGGGTGTGAGGCCGTGGCCCACTCACTCCCCCAGATCCTGGTTGCCCCACCTGGCTTGACATCTGGACTGGACCGCCTTTCCCTGGTGGCATGCCTGGGCCTGCGGACATCATGGAAGTGGGCATGCCGGGTCCCGGTGGACCTTGTGCCCCCCATCCTTGTGTCCCAAATGGAGGGTACCCGTATGGCTGGTTGGGGGGAACATGGTTATTGTGTGGGGGACGAGGGGGGTACTGGTGGCCTGGGGGCATAGAGGTAGGAGGACCCTGGGAGGTTTGGGGTCCTCCAGGAGGGAAGTTCTGGGGGTATGGCTGCATCATGGGGCCCTGGGGTCTAACAGGAGGGTACTGGTGGCCCGCCTGGTAGCCCCCACCTTGCCCATATGAGGGTCCAGGAGGACCACCAGGGGGTATGTGACCCATCTTTCCTGGGTAGGAGTGTGGCCCTGGTGGTGGACCAGAGGGCATGTGTGGTGGGCCAGTGGGAGGGTAGCCAGGAGCGTGCATGTTACCAGGCCGACTGTCACTTTGTCCACTGCCAGGGTGTGGAGGCATTACCACACTCCCCGGCCCTCCTGCAACACAAAAGTAACGTAAGTACTTGTAAAGGGAAATGAAACGAAGTTCATTTGTATACAACATAATTTAACAACACAAGAGTTAAGTACTTACTCAGCACTAACAACATTCGAGTATCAAATACAATAAAACAGTACACCACTACAACTCAACAACTGGAACCAGAAAAATTCTCACACACAATAGATATTATGCATATCATTCGAAGTCCTCTTATCAACCCTGTTATATGCCTTTTCCAGGTCCACAAGAGCAGCATACAACTTCCTACACAATTCCCTGCTGATGATATGATTGTATAATCTGATCCATGAATCCTCTATTCCTTCTAAATCCCAATTATAACTCACTATTTTAACATAGTTATTCCAATTATTCCAAAGTAAGAACCTTCCTACATATTTTTCCTGGTACACTCAGCAAGCTTTTCCCTCTATTCTACACTAATCCCTACTACCTTTACCCAGTCTTACAGCACTGGTGACTGATATTTCCAGTGATTTTGGTGACTGCACTATATACATGTAGCTATCATAGTTTTTAAAATGCTTAATACATGTGATAAATCTAGATATCTAAGTGCTTTCACAATGAAATAGAGAGCGAGATGGGCCAGAAAGCAAGTTTCAGATTTTGAACCCACACCAAGTTACTTCCTGTATGAGTGCAGATACAGGAGTGTGTGAGTGAGGTAGTGAAAGAGGGGTTAACGCACTGTTAGCCGAGTGGCAGAACTTATAAGGGGTGTTATGAAAAAGGATGGAAGTTATATCATATTAATCCTAAGTGAATTTCGGAGGCAGAGGGGTGCTTATCAGTAGCCTAAGGGAAGACAGCAATGGTAGGGTAGGAGAGGAAAGGGACACAGGAAGAGGAGAGGGGAGATAGCAAGGGTGCTGTTCAAGGTAGGGTATGGGAAGAGGAGGGGACCATGGAAAGGAAAGAGAATGGAAAAGAGAGAGGGAGAGAGAAACTTGAAAACAAAAATGAAAAAGATAGATGATGTGCATACAACCACAGATACACAGTTTTGTCTGGTGGGCCTGTATGCAGTGCTGTTAACTCATTCTCTGGTGGTTGGAATTTGTCTTGTCTTCTAACCCTTGTCAATCCTAAATACTCAAAACCTGGGCATCAAAAGTCTTGGTAAGCAGATATTTTATCCTTGTATTTATGGACTCTCATGGCAATTAAAACCAACCCATATTCAATGTCTTGGAGATGGTGCTCCTTTATATATTTTGTATGACAAGGTAAATGTGATCCATTTACATTCTGAAACACTGATCAGTACTCAAACTATTTTATCTTATTTTTGTAACCAGTGATAGATCCTTTTGCCTGTAATAATTAGACATTTACACATATAATTTAACTTAAAAGGGACTATCTGTTAAACTGGTATTGTACAGTCCAATACATACACCTGATAC
This sequence comes from Petrolisthes cinctipes, assembly GCA_033782935.1. NCBI lineage: Eukaryota > Metazoa > Arthropoda > Malacostraca > Decapoda > Porcellanidae > Petrolisthes > Petrolisthes cinctipes. The sequence continues at coordinate 68,380 of JAWQEG010004892.1, forward strand.
CCACCTACTGCCGGTGACATGTGAGGGGAGTGGGGTGGATGCGGGGGGTTCGCGCCTGCAGTCAGGGGGGGTACAGGAGACACCCTCATCCCCGCCTCCTCCTGCTGCCTTGACTGCTGCTGTGGCGGCGGCTGCGGTGGCGGCTGTGGCGGCGGCTGCGGTGTGGGAAGGGTGAGCACGCGTCCACAGCTTCCCTCATGGCCCGACACCACCGCCTCCTGCAGACACAAAGTATAATTAGTCTCATTATATTAAATAATTTCATTCATTACTTTCAATTATTATAGTATGTCTATTGCTATACACTGCTCGGTATTATTCAAGCGTTTATCCATAATCACTCCCATTAATTCTTTTCTGTCAAATATATTTCTTAATACAAGTACGTCATTTCCTTATTGGTTATTTCCGTCGCAAATGCAATAAATACAACTACCCTTAATTGATTAAATTGATGGTTGGGGGGAGGGAGGGTGATACCTCCAAAAACATTAATTTGCAACGAATGTGAACAATAAATTAGTTAAAAACACACTATAAAACATTGCATTCTAAAAACCTCGAGTCGAAAACAAATTATGGACAAACGCTTGAATATTACCGACGGCTCTTAAGGAAGACGACAGTGTCATTCCACACTTGTGTCAAGTTAATTATTATGTGATTAAAATATATTTATGTCTAAAATTTAACAAAGGTAGACGACATCCCTAGAAGTGTTCATTAATCTCTCTTCTTCAAACAGTCCAACCATTGTTTAACTTTCACTGATCCAATTCCTTTAAGTTTAAGGCATCACAACATTCCATATCTTATTTCCGTTCACTTTCTCTGTCTCTTCGTCCCTTTCCTTGGCTTCCTTTCTCTTCCCCTTGTATAGCCTCATAACTTTCTCTTCTTCCTTTCCATTGGCTGGTTTAATGTCTTTTGATTTTTCTCCTAGGTACGTGCATGCTTGTATCTATGTATGTATCATCAGCGAATTTAAAGCAAGACGAGTGATGATTACTAAGGGAATTGATAAGATTTATATTATGAATGAGGCACCTCTTCACTTAATATGTGTGTGTGCACATGAGTCAGTCTCTCTCTTTCTCTCCCTCTCTCTTTCTCTCTCTCTCAACAAACACAATGCAAAGAAGTGAAAGACGAGCAGACAGTCATCAAACTTAGTGAGTGGAGTGTGCCAAGGTCGCTAACACATTGTAAACAAACACAACATTCCTCTTTCCACAGCTATCCGAGCAACACACACGTCAGTCAAACGTTTATGATGTCATGGCCTACTTACTGGACTTATAGAGAGTTTTAAGAGTGACAGAAAGGCAACTCGGGGATGGTAGATGCCAACGAAGACAATGGCTTATGATACTGGATGAACAACTGTATTATATATCGAGAAAAACAATATAATAAGTCGCTTATAAAGGAATTTTTTGTACTAGACTGACTGCTCGACAAGGTTTGGGTCGATTCACATAATTGCCTTACTTACTTTCTCTCTTCCAGATTGTCAGAACTGATGTGTGTAGCCTATAATAAGCGTACCGTGTGTCTCTTGCATAATGAGGTGGAGGTAGCCTACTGAAATCCGCCCCCCCCCCCACCCCAACCCATATCTCAACTAAAAAATCCTGCACTTGCCTTTACAGCACATCACACAATACTAAAGCAACTACACAAAGCCAACTAACTACCGACACATTCTTTCCATTGTGCAAATAAATCAGTATCATATCAAAATATAATCATACAACACCTTACGTTATTTCAAATACCTCATTTATTATTATGAGGTCCTGCAAAATCATACACGTGTTGTTCTTTAATACCAAGATATTCACTACGATGGAAGGAAAGTGTCGGTGGACATTTGATTGTGGCTGTACATTAACCCAACAACCGGTCTCCCTCAGATGCGATGGGATTGCAGCAACGTAAAAAAATTATCACTTGGTAAAACTTTTGCCGAGGCCAATCTTAAAACTGCGAATGAACGACAGATGCATTTCTCACTCTCCAAGAGCTAAGTAATACAGCACCTGTGATACAGAGAAAGTTATTTTCTTAATGTTATGTCTGAAGTTCAAATATATGAAAACCTCAATTACACAACGCATCTCAGATTTGGAAATAATGGTAGGCTACTGATCATAACTTTTTACCAAATAATAATGCATGGAGAGAGAGAGAGAGAGAGAGAGAGAGAGAGAGAGAGACTGGAGGTTACTAACACCAACAGCAGGCGTACCACACTTCCGCTGCTGAGACTCGAACCGGTTTCCCTCCCCTCCTTCAGTTAGTCAATCAACCCTACTCTGCTGTACCGTGTGTGTGTGTGTGTGTGTAGTTAGATAGTATAGTGGGGTGTCCCTGGGAAAATTATTCCTGAGAACTCCATTCCAAGACCAAAGTGTTTAATGAAGATGTGTCACGCTCAACGGTTTATGGGTTACATGGCTGAAACGTAATAAGCAGCAGCAGCAGCAGCAACAAGGGAGGCGTCCCACTGGCTTCACTGAATGTTATCTTATTACCCGATGCAAACCGTACACACCTACTGTATATATATAAAACACTTGACAAAATCCTCAAGATTCATTTCACACACACACACACACACACACACACACACACACACACACACAAAAAACTTATATGACCACAGTTACGAGTCCCTCACTCCCGCTTTATCACCACGCCACCCCACTCTTCACTACCAAACTCCCACTCCACCCCAATCCCACTCTCATCTACACTCCTATTCAACTGTACCCTTTCTTTGATACCACCTCCACCACTCCAATTCCTCACACTGACTCCACCTTCACAACTCAGAAGGATTCTTCTTGTCCTTAATAGTTCATACTATAACTGCTAATCTTATCTTGTTTCAACCTTTACCCCCACTTCATCCTTCTATCTTCCCCCCTCCATTCTCTGCGTATACTCTGGCCTCTAACCCCTCCTAATTACCCTTTCCCCTCTAAGGACCTTCACCTCCTCCCCCCCACTCAATCCCCTGGAGAAATTATCCATCGGAGGGGTGATTAGTGGAAGGGATAATATGAAGGAAGGGGGGGAGGGATGGAAGGGAGGGGAGAACTGGGGATAGGAAGTGGAAGGTTAATATATATATATATATATATATATATATATATATATATATATATATATATATATATATATATATATATATATATATAGCGAAGGTAAGTGTGGCTTTAAAGAGCAAATTTTGGGTACTATGTAACATTACTGAGTGTTTGTGTCATGTTTACCACTATATTATAGTACCAGATTATAATACTCACCACACCGAGCCATTATTACCACCCTATCAATGTTTACGTCTGATGCGTGTTGCTTTTATATCAATTTCGTGGCTATCATTAATTAACACACACAGCTACTACTCAACACCATGCTATAACCATCACAACTAAATACCACGTGGCTCTATTGTCCACTAATACCACCACCACCACCACCACCACCACTACTTTAACTCTTGGGAAATAAATAAAAGTCTACCATGGCACACCAAACCACAAACATACATACACACCATTACCACTATTCACAACCAAACACCGTCAACCACTAAACACAACCAAACCAACACCATCAACCTACTGCACCACATACATTAGTCAAACATTGAAGAAGGCATATACGAATTATAAACTACCCAAACACACACACACACACACATTTCATCTATCAGAAATATAAGGGGAGGAGTGTTACATTTTAATCAGAAATATACGGTACTGTATGCAATCACTGCAGAAAAAAAAAAGGATCTTGCGTGTTCGTTCACAAGCGAGGGTGGTGACGTTAACGATGGTGTGTGTGTGTGTGTGTGTGTGTGTGTGTGTGTGTGTGTGTGTGACTTGGCTTGCACGCACACACTCCCTCGACTGACCATTTCTGCAACCTTATCTCACCTCATCCAAGCCAACTTTTTTTCTCTCTCTCTCTCTCTCTCTCTCTCTCTCTCTCTCTCTCTCTCTCTCTCTCTTGGTTCTTTGGCTTCCCTCCTATCTCACTTTATACTCTCTTTCTTGTTTCCGTTTATTCGCTTTAAAACGAGTGGAGAAATGTGGAATGAAGAGAAGGAAAGTCGGTGCGAAGAAAAGAAAGGAGGAAAATGAAAGAGAAAAAGATATAAAAAAAAGTTAAGAAAAGGAGAAAGAGAGAAAGCGCAATGGGATAAGAAAAGATGTAAAATGGTTAAGGAGGGGGGGGGGGTGGCACACTGTTGGTAAATCTGGAGCAAATGATTCCTCCAAACTAGTCCAGGCAACAGGCCACCACCATTATCTTTGCTCATCTGGTCCTGTTTTTTGTCATATTTTGGAGGAATCAAGGCACTCCATTGTACCAAAAGTGTACTAATCCCTCTTAACTGGGAAAAGAGAGGAGGGGAGAGGAGGGAGGGGGGGACAAAGATGATAAAGGATAGAAGCAAAGAGGGGAAGGTGAAGGTCACAGAAAGTATGAGTGAGTTGTAGTGATGGAGGGGAAGGGAGGGGAGGACAAGGGGTAGTTGAGGAGGGGAAGGGAGGGGAGGAAAAGGGAGGAGTGAAGAGGGATTTGGGAGGGGGAGGAGTGAAGACGAGAATGAGGGGAGGGAAGGAGTGGGGAAGGGAGGAGGTGAGGGAAGGAGTGGGGAAGGGAGGAGTGAAGAGGGGGATGTGAGGGGAGGAGTTGAGGGGGATGTGAGGGGGATGTGAGGGGAGGAGTTGAGGGGGATGTGAGGGGAGGAGTGGAGAGGGGGATGGGAGGGGAGGAGTGGAGAGGGGGTTGGGAGGGGAGGAGTGGAGAGGGGGTTGGGAGGGGAGGAGTGGAGAGGGGGAGGAGTGGAGAGGGGGTTGGGAGGGGAGGAGTGGAGAGGGGGAGGAGTGGAGAGGGGGTTGGGAGGGGAGGAGTGGAGAGGGGGGGGAGGGGAGGAGTGGAGAGGGGGAGGAGTGGAGAGGGGGTTGGGAGGGGAGGGGAGGGGAGGAGTGGAGAGGGGGTTGGGAGGGGAGGGGAGGAGTGGAGAAGGGGTTGGGAGTGGGAGGAGTGGAGAAGGGGTTGGGAGTGGGAGGTGTGTCGGGGGGGGGGGAGGGGGATGGAAGGGTCGACCACTAGCATGATAAACAATTAGATCATCTCACGTGGCAACAGTATGGTCGACACTCCCTTCATTCACAAACTTACCTTGATCCTTACGGCACACACCTCTACTCCCCCCCCCCTCCCCGACCCTACTTACCCGCTCCCCTTCCCCCCCCCCCCTACCTTTCCCCTCACTACTTCCTCATTCCCCCTTACCCCCCCTACCCTTCCCTTACCTACTTACCAGCTCCCTTCCCCTCACTGCTTCCTCATTCCCCCTTTCCCCTCACTACCTCATTCCTCCTTACCTTTCTCTCCTCCCTCTTCTGCCTACTCCCACCCCCCTTCCCCCTTATGACTTAATCCTCCTACTCTACTCCCTTCCCAACCAACAAATCTCCTCTCACTCACTCTCACTCCCTCAATGACAGTATAAGACAACAGAACAAGGAAGAAAAGGCGATAACAACAGAGTAAATGAAGAGACTTAAATAAATATAATATTCAGCCTCTTACGTTTCACAATAAGACACGACCCTCGCCCCTCCCTCATTCTTCTCCATTTTCATGTCAACCTTGTGTCTTTTGTTTACCTCTTTATTTCACCTCCTGCCTGCCAGTTCTTTACTATAGCTGTTCATCTATTGCCAAAGATGATGATGACCTGCCTATGACAACTAACACTTCCTAACTACAATAGCCACATCTTCCACTTTCGTCAGTTTCCTTGTCCACGAAGCAATTTTTCCTATATCTCCATTTGATACGTACCCAACATTATCAGCTACACATTTGTCTGGGCATTCTTCAGCTTACACTCCGAGGATTACAGTATATTAGTTTTTGATCCGTACACAGTAATAGGACACACTCCATCCACTCTATAGCCAGAGTTATAATCACACAATGCCGGTGGTGCAACATACGTACAGTTTTCATCATCCATGCATGACCGGATCACGAGCCTGAATCGAATTCCCACGAGAGCCATGTTTGTTTTGTGGTACGTAAATAAAACTCCACAAACAAGCCATGTGATTACAGTGACCTCTGGTGGTAACTAACACGACTTTAGAATCTGACTGTATGTGGACACCGAATGTGGAGGGGAATAAATGACTCAACGATTCGCTACAGCTTCTTCTGGTCAAATATCTTGGTTAAACTTTCGACCTGAATGAATAAACACGCGCAACAAATCCTAAAAAAAAAAAAAAAAAAAAAAAAAAATTAACTTGTTTCCATTTACTATAAATACACGAGGCTCAATAAACCTATTTCATGTGATTACAAAATAGTAAATTACGACTTTTATAATAATCAAACTGTTTGTCATACCATACACGAAAAATGTTGCAGAATAAATCGCCTGACACACACACACAGTAGGAAACTTAATGCAGTAGGCGAAGACAGAGTTGAGAAAAAAAAAGAGAAAGTGGGGGAAGGAGGGAGTGGAGGGGAGGTGGAGACTGAAGGTTGAGTGAGTGAGTGAGGTTAGTGCCATTAAAGCAGAGACTACACACACGTCTCAAACTTTGATGATACTACAAAGATACTAAGAATATCCAGCTAGAGAGAGAGAGATAGAGAAAGAATGAGTGTGAGTGAGTATTTGTATGTGTGATCCAACAACCGTGTATGTATGTACAGTATGTGTGATCCAGCTACCGTGTGTGTGTGTGTGTATGTGTGCTCCAGCTACCGTGTATGTGTGTGCATGAAATCAATAGAATATACTGCCAACAAGACCAACTACCCGACAGGTCAACAGAGGGGGGAAAGCTTGTGAAATCGTGGCGAGTGAGTGGTGGTGGTGGTGGTGGTGTTGGGGGTGGCAGAGGAACGAGGTCGAGTCATCAATTTCAGTGGCAATTACTGTACACTATAACTCGTCCCCAAGCCACTTCATAACTCGTCCCCTCCTTTACACTCATTCCCAAACTTCAACTGACTACCATTTCTCTTTCCCTCATATCACTTCATAACACTTCCCACACTCCCTCCTTTACACTCATTCCCAACTTCAACTAACTACCATTTCTCTTTCCCTCACATCACTTCATAACTCTTCCCACACTCCCTCCTTTACACTCATTCCCAAACTTCAACTGACTAGACTACCATTTCTCTTTCCCTCACACCACTTCATAACTCTTACCACACTCCCTCCTTTACACTCATCATTCCCAAACTTCAACTACCATTTCTCTTTCCTTCACACCACTTCATAACTCGTCCCTCCTTTACACTCATTCCCAAACTTCAACTGACTACCATTTCTCTTTCCCTCACACCACTTCATAACTCTTCCCACAGTCCCTCATTTACACTCATCATTCCCAAACTTCAACTACCATTTCTCTTTCCCTCACACCACTTCATAACTCTTCCCACTCTCCCTCATTTACACTCATCATTCCCAAACTTCAACTACAATTTTTCTTTCCCTCACATCACTTCATAACTCTTCCCACTCTCCCTCGTATACTCTCACTCCTAAACTCGTATGGTCTACTTCTCTTTCTCTTACATCACTTCATGACTCGTCCCACACTCCTTCCTTTACATTCACTCTTAAACTCACGCCGTTTCTCTTTCCCAAACCTCCTTCGCACCATCCCTATCACTCAATCCATATACCGTTCCGTAACCCCTGTACTTCATTCCCAAGATAATGCTCATAATACTAAAGAACCCATTTCTTAAAATATACAGTCACGTTCATTAGTCCTGTCAACACCTTCGAATGACAAGGCCTCGATAAATTATGTGAAAATATAGTTGTTAGTCAATAATAATAATAATAATAATAATAATCACTCAATAATAATAATTACTCAAATTACTCATTCACCAGAGACAGGAGTTTTGATCGTGACTGCACATTCCAACATATTATTTGATCATCGAAAGAGAACCTGCATAATACATACAAGAGCATTTTATAACACATTCAACTCCAACGACCCTAACTGTGGGAGTACTTGGAAATTGTACTGACTCTAGTCCAAGTCAAGGCCGTTTAACCCAGGAATACGAACAATGCTTTAGACGACGCAAATGTGAGAGAGAGAGAGAGAGAGAGAGAGAGAGAGAGAGAGAGAGAGAGAGAGAGAGAGAGAGAGAGAGAGAGAGTATAATATGATGAAATGGTATTGAGGGATAAAAGTAAAGTAACGGTTGAGCGTGGGTGTGAAAAGATTGAGAGAGGGGAGGCAGAGATATTGCAATGGAGAAGCGAGAAAGAATAGACTAGGGTAGGGAGGAGGAGAGGTGCAAAGGAGGGAAGGGCGAGGGTGGAGGGGAAGGGAGGAGGAGGAGGGAGGGAGGGTGTGTGTTACCTGAGTCATAACATCTCTTACACTGGTATACGTTTAGGGGAGGAAAGGGGGTTACCAGGCGCTTGCGTGACACAGTATGGTAGAGTGTGTGTGTGTGTGTGTGTGTGTGTGAGAGAGAGAGAGGCGAGAATACCTCCCTCCCTCCCCCCTCCTTCTCTTCAGCCATATGCGAACTGAACATCTGTGTCCCTTCACCACATACAAGGACACAAAGTGACTCCCAGAACACAGACGCAGTGGTCGTGACAGCCAGGTGTACCATGTATGGGATGGCAGAGAAAAGCGGACGGAGAGAGGCAGATGGGAAATTGGAGGAACGGAGGGTGAGAGGTGGAGGAGTGGAGAAAATCAGGATATGCAGATTAAGTAGAGAAAATCAGGGTAGACAGACAGTAAATTGGAGAAAGAGAGGGTGGGGAGTAAAGATAATAGAAAAGTGAAACAGTGAAAAGCAACGGGAGGTGAAAGAACCAAAGTGAAAAGGTGAACAGGAAAACAAATGAGGGTACATGTCATGTGGTGTTGTCTTGTCTGAGTGTGGTGGAGCTGCGTTGTGGCTCAATGTGCTGATATTGGTGTTGTTGTTGTTGTTGGCGGTGGTTGTAGAGTTGTTGGTAATGGTGGTTGTGGAAATACTGTTGTTGGTGGTGGAATACTGTGGGGGTGCACTGGGGTAACTGAGGAATGTAACGGTGGGGTGTATTGATGTAATCACTGTGCATACTGTATAACAATGTATCATTATGTGCTGTGTATATACTGTACTAATACTGCATCCAGTATGCAATGT